>PVKU01004327.1:0-150195 GCA_004027475.1 Anoura caudifer | reverse complement strand
GGGCTGGGGCGGTGGGCTGGAATGGGAGCAAAAGACAGAAAACTGTACAAGAACAACAATTAAAATAAATTTTAAAAAAAGAATCATGTTAATTATGATCTTTTGGGGTATTAAAGATACGTATTCATGAAATAATTTAGGTTCCCAGGTCATCAGAAAGTGAAAGACACAGTTGAGATGCAAATTTACCTAGAATAGCATAATTTGGGACAAAGAAATTATTCATATACTGAGGTGGCTTTCGAGAATATAGCATGGAAGAACATATAAACCTCTGAAGAGCGGAGACTTTTCCTACATCATTCAATGTAGGTGTGCTGGTAAAACTTAGTATCTGGCTCTCCAGAGAGACGAGAGCAGAACTCTGAGTTGTAGTATTTGCCTGTTGTAATGCTGAGCTGTTCCCACAGTGGTGGATGTTGAGCTACCAACATAACTTCAATGGGCTCTGAAAATTCCTAAAAATATAATGATTAAATCTTGAATAGTTCTGAGCAGACTCTAGCATACCACTGACTTATCATTACAATAATCATGATATCCTATTTTTAAAAAGAGAAAGAATAAAAAACTAGGTGGAAAAATTTCATATCATGCCTTATACAGAGGCATTTAATACTTTTGCAAACATAAAGAAGATAATGCATAAAGAGACCTAATTTTTGTGGTGTTGATCCGCATTACTTGTCAATTTTCTGTAGAGGATTAAGTTACTCATAACAATTTTGAAATTTAATTTTTTTTTGCTTACTTTGTGAATTGTTCATATTTACACAGAAAGAATTGCCATTGGACACCAATAAGAGGAATCTAAGCAGGAGTACCCAGGCATGCCATTTATAGGTTTGAAGATTTTCTAAAGAAGTTACAATTTTAAAAAAATGATTTAAATAGGATAATCACATTTTTATCACATTTTCAATATGTTAATCACAAGTGAAGATGTCTCCATGGAGAAAACAACAGCATAGATGTTGAGGAAAAATACCAACTTAATATTGTTCATTTTTATTGTGTGTTGGGACATAGAGACTATTCCACTGAAAGTCTTCCTAGAGAGGAAAGAGAGTGCTTTGAGTATGGAGAAAAGAAGACTTCCTGGTTACTACTGAACCAGACAAAAGGCCTGGATGGCCAAGGGAGATTTGGTGGGCAAAACACACATTTGACTATTACCATACTTGCCTCATCTACTCTCAAATGCAATGCACACACAAAAGACTTACAGATTAGATTCTCTCATTCATTCAAAAATATTTAATAAATTTCCATGAGCTACTAGGCAATTTTTTATTCGAGAGACTGAAAATACAGTATGGTAGTAGCTCCTTTCCCATAGGGGATATGTTGCAAGACCCCAGGGAGTGTCTGAAACTGTGCATGGTATCTAATCCCACATACACAACATTTTCTCTATACTTACATAACTTTCACTTAAAGGAAGCACTATATGTTTGTCTTTGACACATTTAAATTGCTAGTTTCGCGGCCATTATGAAACAAAATAATGGCTACTTGAACACAGCGGTTGATCTGATAACCTGGATGGGCACAAAGTGACTAACTGGATGGGGCTCATATACAGGATAGATAAGCTGAACAAAGGGATGATTCATATCCTGGGCCAGATGCGACAAGAACACATGAGATTTTTATCATGCTACTTGGAACAGCATGTGATTTAAAACTCACAAATTGTTTATTTGTGTAGTTTTTCATTTCATATTTTTATTGTGATTAATTTCATTTCATTGAAACCACTGAAAGTGAAACCGCAAATATGATGGAGAGGTGGGGGACTACTGTATTAAACATCTTCTGTTGTCATGGAGCTCATATGCTGACACTCCAGTCATTCTTTGATAAAGGCTTTGGAAGAAAATGCATGGTGGTGAGTTACGTTGGATAGTACATAGCCTGGGAGCATTGGGCAAAGTTTCCCTAAAGGAGCTCCCTGAGAAAGATCCCTAGGAAGTAAAGGAAGCACAGGAGCTGTCCAGAAGGATGCAACATTGAGGAGATAATCCTTCCAGGTGTAGGGAACCACATGCTTAAAGATTCAGAGGCAGAATGAGTCAGGAGAACTGAAAGGCAGCCAGTGAGTTAGGAACTTTGAAAGCTGGAAGAAAGAGTTGGAACCACCTCATAAGGGCTCTCGCAGGCCAAGTCTGGGTATTTGTACTTTAGAATAAGAGCACTAGGAGGCCATTAAAGGGTAAAGTGGGGTATGACATAATCATGTTTGCAATGGAAGTAAAAGCAGAAATTGCTAGCTTAGTCTATAAACCCACTGACTTGCAGTTGCAGAGTGGTTAAGCCAGTTAATATTGAAAGCACATGACAGGGGCATTTTGGTAGGCAGTTAACTACTTTTATTAGAGGCTAGAATAGGACAGGGAAGTAGGATACTTTATGGAAAACCAACTATTATTTTAAGTATTAGGTGAGAGCTAATGTTTCCCAACTGAAAACCTGTAATATTGCTCTCATCTTCTAAGTTCATATTGTATTTTTTAAAAAGAGTCCAGATTTGTAAGTACTCATTAAGCCATTCTCAAACTACAAATGAAAAAAAAAAATAGATTTATTTAATTCATTTAGAGTACATAAAATATACAACTCTTATATGTGTCTAGGTTCCTAGTCAACAAATATTATCTTAATCTATTAAAAAGGACTGGCCTTTGTTTATCAAATGGCAAATTGAGCCTATGGTAAGGTGCAAATCTGTCCTTAAGTCCCGTGACAATGACCAAAGACATAGAGAAACAAGAAAGAAAAGAAATCTGCAACACTTTGAAAGCAGAGTACAGGTCCACCAACAGGTCAGAGATTTTGAAGAATTTCTAGGAGGTACAATATATCTGTGACTAAAAAGAAAGAAATTTAATCAGTATGGAACATCCTCGGGGTTAAAACAAGGCAGGGAAAACAGAGCCCAAGAGGCTGGATAGTTTTGCCAAAAACAAACAAACAAACAAACCCAGAAAATCTCCTAAAAATCTTTTGGTGAAGCAGGTCTTATAATTTTGGAGAAAGGGAACCATGAAGAAAAGGCCAACATACTTGATTTTATAAGGAAAAAAAAAAAAACCTTCTGTGAAGCAAAAATAAAGTTGTTAAAAACTCTCAAAACAAACAACAAAAATAGTAACAAACAGGAATTTTTTGCAACCTACAAAACAGATAAAGTCTCACTACTTTTAATATACAAAAAGGATTTGTTAAAAATATTAAGAAAATGATGATCACCACAATTGAATAATGTTGAAGAACCAAAATGATAAATCGTAAAGAATTCAAATGGCCATAAATCTGTTTTGTTTTAATGTCAGCCTACAAATAATGAAGAGAATTCAGAATAAAACAATAAATAATCTTTTTTTAACCCAGCAGCTTAAAACTATCCAGCGTTGACATTCATGTAGAAAAACCAAGCAAACTACTCTATGGATACGTAATCTTTCAGAAGAAAAATCTGGAAATAAGCATTATAGCCTTGAAAATGTTATACACTTCAAGTTATCAATTCTATTATTTAATTATTCAGTCAGTTTGTGTATTAATTAGTCTTTGGAGACTTATTGTTAATACTTCTACTGAGTTGCACAGTATCCCCCTTCGACAACAACAACAACAACAAAACTCATGTCGTGCCTAGAATCTCAGGACGTGTATGACCTTATCTGGAAACAGGGTCATTGCAGATGCAATTAGTTAAGATGAGGTCATACTACATTAGAGTTGGTCTTAATCCAATATTATTGGTGCCTTTCTAAGAAAAGGAGAAAATATACATAAAACATGCACAAGGAGAAGGCCATGAAAGATGGAGATTGGGGTGATGTGTCTATCAGCCAAGGAACACCAACAATTGCAGCAACCCCCAGAAGGTAGCAGGAAGCAAGGGAAGATCCTTCCATAAAGCCTTTAGAAAGAGCACAACCCTGTCAACCCCTTGACTTTAGACTTCTGACCTCCAGAACTATAAAAAAAATGAAGTTTTGTTGTTTTAAGTCACCCACTGTGGTTATCCTGTTATGGCAGCCCTAGGAAACTGTCACAAGACTAAAATGAAAAAAACTACCTAAATGTTCACCAGTGAAGATTGGTTAAATAATTAAATATATCTATAAACACTATAAAACCACTAAGAAAAAAAGGCATATCTATGTGAATGGACATGGAAAGATGTAAGCAATACAGGAAGTGGAACTATCTGCTCCTACCTGTAACAATATGTATGATATAATTTTATACCAAAAATAAATGTGTGTATGAAAAAAGCATGAAAAATATAGCTCAAATTTTTAGGCATGTATATTACTCAGGAAGTCATACTTTCACTAGGCTTCTGTATTGTCTACCGTTTTTGTTTGTTTTTCATCTTTTTAAAAATTTTAAAAATTTTTTATTGATTATGTTATTGTAGTTGTCCCATTTTCCCCTTTCACCCTGCACCCCCTCTCACCCATATTCCCCCCTTTAGTTCATGTCCATGTGTCACACTTATAAGTTCTTTAGCTTCTATATTTACCATACTATTCGTACCTGCCCCCATCTATCTTCTACCTACCATCTATGCTACCTATTCTCTGTACCTTTTCCCCCTCCCTCTCTCCTCCTCCCACTTCCCTGTTAATAACCCTCTATGTGATTTCCATTTCTGTGGTTCTGTTCCTGTTCTACTTTTTTGCTTAGTTTGCTTTTGTTTTTGTTGTAGGTGTGGTTGTTAATGAGTTTGCTGTCATTTTATTGAACATGTTTTTTATCTTCTTTTTCTTAGATAAGTCCCTTTAACATTCCATATAATAAGGGCTTGGTGATGATGAACTCCTTGAACTTGACCTTATCTGGGAAGTACTTTATCTGCCCTTCCATTCTAAATGAAAGCTTTGCTGGATAGAGCAATCTTGGATGTAGGTCCTTGACTTTCATGACTTGGAATACTTCTTTTCAGCCCCTTCTTGCCTGTAATGTCTCTCTTGACAAATCAGCTGACAGTCTGATGGAAACTCCTTTGTAGGTGACTGTCTCCTTATCTCTTGCTGCTTCTAGGATTCTCTCCTTCATTTCAATCTTGGATAATGTAATTATGATGTGCCTTGGTGTGTTTCTCCTTGGGTCCAAATTCTTTGGGACTCTCTGAGCTTCCTGGACTTCCTGAAAGTCTATTTCCTTTGCCAGATTGTGGAAGTTCTCCTTTATTATTTGTTCAAGTAACTTTTCCACTTGTTGCTCTTCCTCTTCTTCTTCTGGTATCTCTATAATTCAGATTTTGGAACTTTTAAAGATGTCCTGGAGGTTCCTAAGCCTCTCCTCATTTTTTGAGCTCTTGTTTCTTCATTCTTTTCTTTTTCGTTGTTTTTTTTCTTCCTTCTGGTCCACTCCATTGATTTGAGTCCCAGTTTCCTTCCCATCCCTACTGGTTTCCTGTATATTTTCCTTTATTTCACTTAGTGTAGCCTTCATTTTTTCATCTATTTTGTAACCAAATTCAACAATTCTGTGAGCATCCTGATCACCAGTGCTTTGGACTGTGCATCTGATAGGCTGGCTATCCCTTCATCTCTTAGTTGTATTTGTTCTGGAGCTTTGATCTGTTCTTTCATTTGGGCCATTCCTTTTTTGTGTCAGTGCACCTGTTATGTAGTGAGGGGTGGAGCCTTAGGTGTTCACCAGAGCAGGACCACCCAGTAGCTGGGTTGTGATGCTGTATGTGGGGGAGGGGTCAGAGAGGAAACAATGGGGCTTGCTCTGCTCTCTGCTGGATTTCAGTCCCTTCTGCCACTTCCCACAAGCAAATTGGGCCCTTCTGGTGCTGGTTCCCAGGTGGGTGGGTTTGTGAATGTTCTAGGACCCTGTAGGTCTCTCCAGTGAACTCTCATGAGGCTGGGAGTTTCTCTTGACACCTCAACCCCCACAGATGTTTTCAATAGGTTTTTTGAGGCTTTATTTCCCCACACTGAGACCCTGGGTTGTGAGATCTGTCTCACTCCCCAGTTTCACCTGGTTTATCTGCATGCGAATGGGGGACTGCCTGGTCCACCAGCCACCTTGTGCGCTGCACCCCTCTGCAATCTGTCGCCTCCCTGGGTCTGCCAGCTGCTGTCTTTGCACCCAGGGTCTACCAGCCCCCAGTTTGCCACCACTGATCTCTGCCCCTCCTGCTGATCTGGATGAATGTCTACTTTAACATCCTAGTTGTCAGACTTCCATACAGTTCAATTTTTTGTTGGTACTGGTTATTTTTTGTTTCTAAATTGTTGTTGCCCTTATGTTGGTTTTGGGAGGAGGCACAGAGTGTCTACCTATACCTCCATCTTGGCTGGAAGTCTGTCTGTTTATTTTGTTTTTTATCCTCACCCCAGGATATGCTCATTGATTTTTAGACAGAGGGACAGGGAGGGAGAAAGAGAGTGTGTGAAACATTGAAGAGAGTGAGAAACATCAGTCAGTTACCTCTTATACATGCCCCTACCAAGGGCTGAACCCACAGCCATAGGCATATGCTTTGACTGGGAACTGAACCCATGACCTTTTGGTTTACAGGATGATACCCAACCTACTGAGCCACACCATCCAGGGCTAGTTTTTTAATGAGAATATATTACTTAGAATCAACAAAAAACAAAGAGTTTCAATTTTGAAAAAATATAACTTTTTTAGAAAATTAAGCACCATCTAAAGCAATATCAGTCACTAGATCAGTATCAAAGTGGTGCCATTGAATAGATTTCTCCTCCTTTGAAGAAATTACCATTCTTTCCCAGAATATCTTATTTATAAACTTTTTTCATCCTAACTTTGAGTCAAAGCAAAGGTATTGGTGGTAATTTCCTCTTAATATAAATGTTGCTAGAAGGAAAACATTGAGGTAAAAATTAAAACCACAAAAGGGGAGTATTTTCCAAAGAACCTTCCCATTATAACACTGTCCATTCCTAATTTCTGTTTCTTTCCATTCATTATCCAATATAGATTCCATTTTGAATCAAATCCATTTCTTTTCCATTGTCTTCCTTTTTTACAAACACAGTCATGATGACCTTGACCCTGTTTAGCTATCATAATGAAGGTCATCCTATGTGCTGTAGTGTAGAGTTAGCTGTAGATATGCAAAGAATGCCATATGGCACATAAACACATCACTCATAGGAGAAATGTGTGTATTCAGGTCAAACATGTTTGATCATTATATCTAAGAAGGATTACAAAGTGTGGCCCATTTTCTTGGAGTGATGATTGTTCCCCTATCATCTGTTCTTCATCCTGGGCCAAAGAGTACGAAGTCTGTACTCAGCTCATCCACAAACATAATATTAAGTCCTGGTTTCTATCTGCTGCTGTTTTTTTTTTTTTTTTAATTCATGCATTCATTCTTTCATTTCATCTTTTTATAATTTACTTTTCCTACTATGTGGTAAGTGGATTACTTTCCATCTACATCATTTGTACTCCTTACTATAGACCTACTATGTAGGCACCCAAGCACCAATTTATAAATGAATAAATAAAAGTCCCCAAAGCTTAAGTAAAGTTCCCCAAGTCTCCCAGGTAGCCTTTTGTCAGGGCTAAGATTCAATATCAGACCTATTCATTTCAGGAACTCATGATCTGGAATCATCAAGGTTTTATGGAGCCCCAGTTCAATGTGGGTTAGGAAAAGAGAATTTACCATAAATAAAGTGATAGTTGACAGGCCAGGGTACACTTAAGTGCAAGCAAACATGATTTAGAAGAACACTACACGATGTCATGGAGAAATTTAGTGAACAGGAGGCCTGACCCCGTATGGGTTTTGAGCTGAGTCTTGAGAATGATTAGTGTTTATACCCACCTGGAGGAAAACATAAGCCTGTGCAAAGGCTGAGATCCCTGGGGTGGTGTGTATATATTTCTAGTTTTATAATAAGTCATCCTGTAAAGTATCTTTTCTTCTGATATGCCGAGTTGTGTAACATTTAATTTTTCTTCTTCCTTTGGCTGTAGGAGGCTTCAAGTGAAAGTTGCACTCAACGAATTCTTGGAATGAGCTTATTTCCTTTCTATTCTTTAAACTTCTGATTTTTACCTTCATATTTTTATGCTATTTATCTTATGATGTAGATCATTGTCTTTATCTTCCCATCTTCCTTCTTTGTTTCCTTCTCCTTCTCCTTTCATTTCAAAGTAGACCCTTTTCTCTAAATAAAGGAGTATTACAAAAATTTTAAATAACTAAGTTGGAGATTTGTTGGATCAGAAGAAATTCCACTGTCTGTGCAGTGTATTCTCAGTACTCTGCCAGGGTGTAGTCCTAGACACCTAGAAAAATCTGTTTTAAACTCTTCTTGACTAAAGCTCAAAATGGTGCTTGCTTTGTCCTTCTACTAAAATCAGTGTGCTGTTTGAGTCTCCTGTCTCCAAAGAACACAGGGGGTTTACAGTGTTCCTTCTGCATGTGTTTTGTATATATCTAATTTAATTCTTCCAATAAATCTGTGAAGTAGTCATACTTTCACAGGAATAACAAAACTGAAAATCAGAGGGCTAGTAAAGACCCTCAGACCACACAACCAACACGTGTAAAAAGCAAGTTTGGAATTAGATTTGTTTTACTTTAAGGCCCAGGAACATTTGATTATATACTGAAGTCTGTCAACATGTTCTATATTTATAAATGTGTCCCACTATATACATAAGTCAAGAAATCATTGAGATTCATTTTTGAAATATCCTGTTTATTAACTGGAAATTAAGAAATTAAAAGTTAGATACAAAAGTCCATACTAAAGCTAAACTCACCTGTAAAGCTAAATTAAAAACAAATAAATAGAAAATACTATTGTAAAAACTCCAATATAAATCAATTTAAATACAGAACTTTAGTAAATGAAATAATATATGCTATACATTATACATATCTTTGTTTATGTATATGAAAATTATACTGTCCACAATATTAAATAAATTATAAAAGAAACACATAACACATTCTTTTCAAATATCCTTTTATTTCAATCAGATTATTAAAATATCAAAGAACAGACATTTTAATGTCAAAATGATCAAATATATATATTGTCTGTTAAATCACTTATTAGTATTATTATAAATTTATTATACATCCAAGCATAGTTTGAAATTCAATAATGCATAAACTTTTCCTGAAAGGCATTTGCCTGTGCAAGCTGTGTTCTTGGCTTTATGGGTTATGGTATGGATGAACCTCATTCCCCCAGATGGGAACCACCACATTTAAAAACAGAAAAAAATGCCCTAATTTCATTAAGACCTGTCCCATCAGGGCTTCCACTGGGCTTGCAGCCAGCCACCTGCAGATCAGAGCCCTGAGCATGCAGCCTGATGATCAGAGACCAGGAAGGGGTTATGCTAGAGAACACATATAGGATGGGAGCACTATGTTACTTAGAGCCAGCAGTACTTGAGGAGCTCCTAGGAGAATGGAGGAATTTGCTAATCAATAAGCTAGCAACACAGGGGTTGCACTTACTTGTATTCTCTCAGATACTGGTCTCCTTGAAGCAGGAGCCATATCTTATTTATCTCTGCCTTGTCTCTTTTATCCTAACAAGGTGTTTGTTATGGGCAGGATGACTGAATGAAATTATCTGACATGGAACTAGAGCAAATGACTAGTGCAAATGACCTGGGGCTTCATGTTTTCATAGTTACTGTCAATTTGTCATTATCTGAACAAAACTATGCAGCATACTATCATGGATGGACAACATATCTAGAACTTTGCATGCTAGAGCCACAAGGTATAAGAACAAAAGTGCCAGGAGCCAGAATAGGGACATTTGGGGAATGATTTAGATTGGGGGCTGACAAATGCACATCACCTGTTGCCTTTGACTCCAGCATTTAAGTAATCAATAATATAAATAATGGGAGGTATTTCAACATTTTTCTTAAATAAATTTACCTATGATAGAGTAAAAATGGGACAATGATTGGTGTATAAACTAAAATGCAATTGGGAAAAATTGTCGGTGTAGTAACTAGTGAAGGGAATCATTCTTCTAGAAGTTAGAAGATAAATCCATCTTGGACAAAGGCATGTAGGAGAGGCTGTTGAATGACCATGAATGTACACAAGGATGAGAAAGACAGTGAAATTCAGATCTAACCACCAATTCAGATATTGCTCAAAGAAAGATGGGGCTTTAACTATAACATTTTCAAAACCACAGATCAACCTGTTGTCCTAAAAATAATGGTTTAGTTGGACAATTAATTTTTATAACAAGAACCAGGTATCTTTACACACAGCGTGGATTTCTGTACAAAGCAGTAGAGGGGGTGAAGGGTTATTACCCACGATGCTTGCTTTGTCTCAAGAGAAATTCCAACGATGATCACTGATGTCTCATGTCTCAGAGGAAACTCAGGACCCCCTGCATGGCTGCAGTAGCAGAATGGGGCACAGAGGTTTCTAAGTTGCTGCCTATGACATCTCAGCATATCAGCACCCCCACTACAGCCCACTAATAGTTTTCACTCATCTCAGCTGGCATGGGTGAAATATCACAGCAATTATAAAACTCAGGATGCTGGGTAGGAGAACTTTAGGAATGGCTCCAGCAAATTGCTTCCATTTTTCAACTCACAGTGTGAAGAAAGACAGAAACAGAGAGTGGTAAAAAAAGAAAGCAAGTACAGGCTGTATATTCTGTGTATGTACATATATAAATATATTAAACTTCCCTTTGTGCCTCGGAGATAAAAGAACCATGATCAGCAATTCAGGGACGATCAAATAGATTAACACGAACATCTCAGACGTCTCAGAGGAGCCAACACTAACGTCTCTATTCCTGCTCAGTTACCTTCCACTCCACACTATGTGAGAGAATATATTTTATTAAAATCATTTCTTTTACCTGGAAATCCTGTCAACTAGCTAGCAAAATGAAAAGAAAAGAAACCGAGAGTGTCTTTTGTGTGCCCAAAATAAGCTAATTAAGAACATGATTTTTTTTTAAATAGGGAGAAAGAGGAAAGAACTGAGCTTAGATTTCCCCTTGTGAAGCTCAGCAGCATTTCTGCTTCCTTGCCTGACCTTCCTTTAGTATTCAACACAAGTTTGTGCATCAAAAATAAACTTTGCACTGAAAATAAGCAATTTGGGTTTCAAAAATCTCCTTTCAAAGATACACAGAGTTTCTTACTTGGAAACATTTTCATCTCTACAACACTGAAATTGCTTGATCTTATTTTTTCCTAGATAACGCAGATTTTGGAATGTTTTTGAATTGACAAAAGAGTTGGGCAATACAATTTAATCTAATTTGACCCAATCTATTTTGATGTTTGCACTATAGTTGTCATGTTATAAAATATTTCTGGGTTTTCTGTAGTTCCACTGAAATCTAAGCTTTAAAAACAAATACATGCGTACCGCAAAAGGTGAAGCTGATTCTGTTTTGTAGCTGAGCTCTCTTCAATATCAATAGGGAATAGGTTAATAAAAGGCTTTTTTATTTATTTTACTTTTCTATTTATTTATTTTGCATTTATTCTTTTGAAATTTTCTTTTAATTTCTGGACACATTTCAAATTTTACTGTTTTAACTAGTGTTTACTGCCAGTTGTCAAAGAATAAACACATAAACATTAAATTTTCTCAAAATCACAAATACTTTAGAAGGGAAAGTATTACTTTATAAATTAAAAGTTTGTGACATTTTTCCTCAGTTCTTTTACCCAAAATTGATTACCTCATAAGAGAGGAAGCTAGCTGGGAATTTTGTAAACAGTCGTTCTGATGCAAAGTCAGTGTAGCATTATGAGAGAAAAGCTTATCACACCTTGCACACCTGGGTTTTTAAACAATCAATTTAAAGATGATGAATGAAGAGATTGCCACCAAATTTCATGACAATTGGTTTTCCTGACTTACTGTCCTCACGTACAAAATATAGGGATAATCCAGCAGGAGCTATCCCAAATGTCCTTGCCCTTCCAATGTGAGTGTCTATTATGTGCCATGTCCATCAAGAAATCCAAAGTATGCTTTTCAATGGGTGTGAAACCCAAGACTTAATGATTACACATCACCTGCCAGGAGCAAAATGATGAAGAGAGAAGACCTAGATGCAGCTCTACTGAACCCCCAAAATCCTGAGTTTTGTGCTAGACTGTGCTGTCTATACACTGACTCTGAGTCTTGTTGTAGTCCTTCTTTCTTTGTTTTTGGGTTGTCTTTATTAGACACTGGCTACTTTTGTTTGGTCAGTCTGCCATCTACCCATAATTATAGGATTTCAAATTCATGTCTTCAGCTATACAAGCCTCCGGAACTGTGGGAAATAAATTTGTGTTGTTTATAAGCCACCTAGTCTATGGTACTCTGTTGAAGCAGCCTTAAGACAATGACTCACACCAATGTGTACACACTATATTTGTTTGCTAGAGCTGCTGTAACAAATTATCACAAAGTGGGTGGCTTGAGAGAACAGAAATGTATTCCTTCACAGTTCAGGAAGCCCGAAGTCTGAAATCAGGGTGTCCATAGAGATGGTTCCTCCTGGAGGCTCTCAAAGACAGTTTAGCCCACATTGCTCTCCAGCTTCTAGTGGTTGCTGGCAATTCTTGGCATTCCTTGGTTCAAAGATACATCACTCCAATCTTTGTCTCCATCTTCACATGACCCTCTCCCCATGTCTGTGTCCTCTCTTCTTATAAGGACACTAGTCAATAGATTTGGGATCCACTGTTAATCCAGGATGATCTCATCTTCAGATTCTTAATTTAATTACATCTGCAAAGATCTTATTTTTTAATAAGGTCAAATTCTGAAGTTCAAAGCAGACATAAATATTTAGGGGATAATATTCAGATGTATTAGTCATACTGTGTTCTCCCAGAAATGGAACAGATAAGATAGACAAAGATATATATAGATACAGAAATAGAGATCATATATATTCATATATACATCATATACAGCTTTACATACACACACGCACATACTCATAAAATTTATATATGAAGAGATTTATTATATGGTCTTGACTCGTGCAACTATGGATGCTGCAAAGTTCCACCATCTGCTGTCTGTAAGCTGGAGACCCAGGAAAACCAGTGCTGTAGTTCAAGCCCTGAGAGCCTTGAGAGGGTATGCTTCCAGTCTGAGTCTGAAGGTCTGAGAACGAGGCATGTTGAGGGCAGGAGATGGTTGATGTCTAACTAAACAGTCAGGCAGAGAATGAATCCATTCTTCCCTACCTTTTTGTTCTATTCTGTCCCTCGGTGGATTGGGTGGTGCCGACCTCATTCCAGGGGGCCATATGCTTGACTCAGCCCATCTATTCAAATGCTAATCTTTTCTGATGCATCCAGAAATAATGTTTAACCAACTATCAGGGACTTCCTTGGCCTAGTCAAGTTGACATATTAAGCTAACCATCACACATATATGCATGCCTTAGATATATTCCTGTTGTTAAAGGTATGTGGAGACTGAAAACCTATTTTTCTATTTTTTTAAAAAAACATCTTGATAACATCTTGATTTAAAACTTTTTAAATACATGAAGTTTGAAGGAAATACTTTAGCTATTACATTTTAATGTCTTTGATTTTTTATAGTATTATTTTATTTCTTGATTAATGATTCTACAATCTTATGTGGAATAAAGCAGGTAACATTAAAAAGAGAGTATGAATGGACCAGGAGAACATTGTGCTAAGTAAAATAAGCCAGTCAAAGAAAGACAAATACCATATGACTTCACTTATATGTGAAATCTAATGAACAAACTGAACTAACAAGCAAAATAGAAAAAGGCTCACAGATAGAGAGCAGGCTGACAGCTAAGTAGGGAGATGTTGGGGGTGGAGGGACTGAGCAAAAGGAAAAAGAGCTTATGGACATGGACAACGGTGTGATGATTGCAGGATGGGGGATGGAGAGAGAGGTATAAGGGGACTAAATGGTAATTAAAAAATAAAATAAAATAATTTTTAAAAGAGTAACAGCTGGGGGATGGTCCTGCATATTGATTAAAACATAAAGTAGTTTATCAATAAGAACACAGCATTCTTATCAATTTCAAAAACATTACTATTTTAAGCATATACAAACTTGAAAATTACTTTAAAAACAATTTAATATGCTACTGACCTTCTACTAATATAGATTCTATACATAAGATATGGACCTTGCCAAAATATACCCTAAGTCACTAGAAATCCAGGGTTAATTTTGTGAGAAGTTTGTAGAACAATGGTTTTCAAATGGGAGCAATTTGTACCTCAGGGGACTTGTAGCAATGTCTGAAGACATTTCTTGGTTGTCACAACTCAAGGGAGAGGGCTATTTGCTACTGGCACATAGTGGGTAGAGACCAGGGGTGCTTCAAACGTTCTACTGTGCACTGAGCCACCCACCACAAAGAACCATCGTGCCCCAAATGTCAATAGTTTCAATCCTGAGAAACCCTTTTTCAGAGCTGTAGTAAAAGATTGTGCTGTTCCAGCTTTCTTTTCATTCTTGTATGACCAGTGATATCTATTTATGAGATCTCTGGCTATAAAACAAAATATGAATTGTCCCCAATTACTGCATGTAAAACTTGAGCTTCATTTCTACCATAACTTCAACTGGTTTTTATTCAAGACAAAAAGTCAAGTACACAGAACACTTATTGATTATGAGTTTAAATAGTAGAACATTTAGTATGCATAGTAGACCAGTATTTGCATAGTTCATTACCATGTGTCTTCCAAGAATTACAGTCTAAGAAAAATCATATTATAAATGTGTTCAGGAGTTAAAGAGATCATCACACTTCAACTATGTAGCCCTCCCTTCCCCTTTTCCCCATGTTTTAGAGTTTAACATGTGATTTGGAATCTTAAAACCTAAAGTAAATTCAGGATCCACTCCTTTCTCTTTGCTTTTCTGAGGACAAGTTACATCACTGAACATAATGGCATCAGTGAGGTCATTTGAATAATGAGGAAATGAGACAATAATAGTACTTTACCTAAGTATTAGAATTTACTATGTTTGTTTTCATTTTGATCAACTACAGTGTGCTTGCTGTCCTCACCAACTCCTTCCTCTATAGGCAGTCGGCCACCTGGCCAAGCACCAGAGCCCTAGGGTCCCCATAAAGTTTTCCTTTGTAGATTGGAGTAGTAAAAAGAAAATTATCCTAAAGTGCTTTCGTGTGTGCGAGTGCACATGTGAGTGCAGGTGACAGTGACTGTGAGTGTGCACATATAAGTGTATGTGTAAGTGTGCATGCTTATAACTACATTTGGTACCTTCTCAACAATGTTGTAAAGCAGAGAGGTAAACAACTGAAACTTAGGTTTTAGTCAATAAGGAAATAGGGACTTGTAGTGTTAAACTGATCTGTTTCAAATTGTTCAGGCAGCTTCCTGACTCCTGGTCCAGGTCTTGCTCTTGACCTGGTAACCTCGTAAGTCTTCCTGGGCCGGAAATCTGTATGATGTAAGGCAGTGATTTATTCAAATCATATCTAAAAAGCTGTGTTTCGCCCATAAACTCAGGAACACCAAGTTCAAAGTAAATTCATATCCATTTGGAAACTGTTTACCAACAGAGCCCAAAGCTTAAAATTATCAGAAGGTAGAGCATCTCACTATAATACAATCACTATTTGATTTACACTCTATGATGTGTGTTAATAATGAGCTTGAGGACTTCAGAATCTTCTTTGATCAATTGTTCTTTTGTGGTTTCGACCTATACCAAACCTGCCTCTGAGACAGGAATTAATCACATATCATATTGTGCTTCTATCGTTTCATTTCACTGAATCTTCTTCTTTTTCCCTCTCTGCGTTTGCAGATTCCTGCTGCTTTCAATATTTAACCATTTCTTTTTAGGTATCTTTTTAATCCACTTCAATCTTTGGATATGAATTAAAGTTGGTCAAACTGTTTGATACAGTCCTGTCAATGTTTCTGCATTCAGAAGTGTTTGTTGACTAAGTTGCAGGAATACAGCTTTTCCCATAGTTTATTTGACATGTGCAAGCGCAGTCTGTACCAACTTCTATTGTGTTAAGCAAATAACCATGCTGCACTGAAATTCCACTCATTGTTAATGCTAAAGCAACAAGATTTTTCTCCAGCTCACAGCCAGCCAAACCTGTTGTGATCAGAAAACCCTCTCCAGATGAAAACTGAAAATCATATGACCCAGAAAAAAAGATTAGCTTTCAGGAAGTCTTTGAGTACTGCTATTTTTGTCAAGAAATCCCCAGAGGGAGTGGGAAATAATAAAGTAAAACCTATTTGTGGAATGAAGTCTGTTTCAAAATAGTATCTATGAACTTCAAATTTCCAAGACAAGGCTTCTCAAAATAAGAACCACAAAACTGGCCTATTGCAAACCCAAAGGGACAAGAAGCAACTCAAAACAAGGATTTAGTAACTTTTAATTGTCTCATTTTCAATTCAAAGGGGAGTGTAAGTATTGATATTAAGCTATATAGTTCAATTGCACACACCAATCAGCTAGTTTGCTATGACACATGAATCCTCAGAGATTCATCATTATCCAGGATTTCTGTCATTTCAGATGATTTTTTCACCTTGTTGGAAACAGCATACTATACTTTCCTGATCTCTATTTCTGTGCTTCTGTCTGGGGAAAATGATTTACATTAGTGTGCTATGAAAAAAAGCCTGGATAAGAAACAAACCCAGTATTCTTTATATTTGAAAAAGCATAGTGTAAAAAGTTTGTTCTGAAGGCATATGGCATTAGTTTACCGGAGAAATACAAAGCTTTTAGAATCTAAGATTGAAACTTAAGTGATACTGTAAAATAGGGGTGTCAAACGCATTTTCACTGGAGGCCACATCAGCCTTGTGGTTGCCTTCAAAGGGCCAAATATAATTTCAACTCCTTAACAGTTAAGGATTAGTTACATTTATACAGTCTTAAAATTATTTCAGCCCTTTGAAGGCAATCACAAGGTTGTTGTGGCCCCCAGTGAAAATGAGTTTGACACCTCTGCTGTAAAATCTGACTTAAACAAAATTAGAAAATGGGTAAATAAAACTCACTAATGAATTGCCAAGATTTACACTATGGCACCAGCTTCTAGTATATCAAGTTGATTCCAGAGATTCTGAGGTGGTAGGACACCACTCCAACTAGAGAGTTTTATTAGACTAGGAACAGCTATTTACCCTCTGGGGCCATGACAAGTCCTGGCACTTCATAGACTGAGGAAGTAGACTGCACTAACATCTTTTATTTAGAATCATGAGGAATAACTGAAATGTTCCACGTTGGGCTGCTTGCTATTGCTTTATAATAAATTACCCCAAAACTTAGTGGATTTAATAACAACCACTTGTTTGTTACCTCACTGTGGTAGCCAGCTTCCAAGATGGCCCACAAGAATTCTCACCTCCTGGTTTTTGTGTCCTTATATAGTTCGCTTCTGCACTGAATAGGATTCACCTGTGTAACCAATAAGATATTGTGGAAAAGAGAGCGTGTGACCTCTAAGGCACCATGGTTTCCATATTTTCTCATCTCTTGAATCATTTGACTTGAGCGAAGCCTGCTGCCATGATGTGAGGACACTCAAGCAAAGAGTGGAGAGCTCTACAAAAGGAGAAATTGAGCCTTCCTGCCAACAGTCAGTGCGGACCTGAGACTTCCTTAACAGCCACATGACAGAGCCATCTTGCAAGTGGATCCTTCAACCCAGTCAAGCCTTCAGATGATACTGTCACAGCCAAGACCTTGATTGAAACCTCGTAAGAAACCTTTAGCCAGAAACACCCCTTTAAACCACTCATAAATTACTGCTTGCTCCACAGAAATTGAGAATATAAAATTTTGATTCTTGAAGTCACAAAATTTGGGGATAATTAGTTATACATCAATAATCAACTACTCCTGTGTGTTGGGAACTTGGGAGTGGCTTATCTGGTGCATGTTGGCTCAGAGTTTCTTACCAGGTTACAATCAAAATGTTCACCAGTGTCACAGCTTGTTAAAGGCCTGAACAGGTCTAAAGGATATGTTTTTGAGATGGCTCACTTACATGGCTGGTCAGGTGGTGCTGGCTTTTGGCAGGAAACCTCCGTTTTTCATTCTACAGACCTTTCATAGTCTGCCTGAGTATCCTCACTATATAAGTTCAGCTTCCTCCAAGTGAGTGGTCTGAGAAAGAAACCAAAGAGGTAGTAAAAATGTGTTTATAACCTAGCATCAAAAGATACATATTGATACTTCTGGAACATTCTATCTGTTAGAATTAAGTTGCCAAATCTGAGCCATATTCTAGGAAAGAGGATTTAGGCTCTACTTTTTGAAAGAAAAATGTCAGACGTTTGGATGTGTTATTAAACCATCAGAGTCTGTTCTTACACTACAAATTATTACCCTTCTCCTACATGCAAAATATGTACAACCCCTCCAAATCAGTCACAAAACTCATTTATTACAGCAGCAACTCAGACTCAAGTTGGAGAATCTTGGCACATAAATCAAGTCCTGCCACAAATGAAGTTCCTCAAATGTGATGGTTCCTTGAGTACAGCTCCTCCATATCTGAGGACCTGTTAACTGAAGAGACAGTTATCTGGACCACACACCTACATATAACAGTGAGACAAGATTAGGTCTCTAGCAAATACTCCCTTTCAAAAATAGTAAAATAGAGAATACAAAGGAGTCACTGGTCCATGGAAATTATGAAATCTGGCAGAGCACATTTTGATGATTTCTTGCTTAAGAGTCAAGTCCTGAAAATTATTCTCCATAGCTCAAGGTATTACCCTCTAAGCTATTGGGATTTCCCTCTGAATTATTTCTTTTTCCCCCCATAACTAACAGCTAGTGTTTTCAGCTGAATAATTTTCTCAGCCTAATTCTTACTTGTAGAAATTTTGGTTCCAAAGGTCCTTTTCATTTCTACACTGTCCCTGTAGTTCAAGCAAATAACATTCCACTTCTGGCCGAGACAGAGGTAGATACACTGCTTCCTCACACAACCAAAAGAAGGACAACAAAAAAAATAAACAAAAACATAAAAACAACCAAAACTGCCAGAAAATCAAACTGTATGGAAGTCTGAGAACCAAGAAGTTAAAGAAGAAACATTCATCCAGAGCAGCAGGGGAGCTGAGAAGGGCAGGCAGGGTGGAGAGGACTCACAGCAAGGCAGCAGCTGGTGGACCGGGGCAGGAGAGGTGGTGCCTGGCATAGTGAGTGGTCTCACATATGTGTGTGGATAAACTGGGAGGAAAAACTGGGGAGTGAGACAGACCACACAACCTTGGATTCCAGTGTGGGGAAATAAAGCCTCAAAACATCTGACTGAAAAATTCTGTGGGGGGTGCCACAGCAGGAGAAACTGCCAGCTTCACAGTATTCATTGGAGAGATGCACAGAGTCCTAGAACATACACAAACCCACCCACCTGGAAATCAGCACCAGAAGGGCCCAATTTGCTTGTGGGTAGCAGAGGAAGTGACTGACAGCCTGCCAAGAGACAAGGGAGTGAGCTGCATTGTTCCCACTCAGACCCCTCCCCAACATACAGTGCCACAAAGCAGCAACATGGGTTGCCCTGCCCTGATGAATACCTAAGGCTCTGACCCTTATTACATAACAGGTGTGTGGAGACAAAAAAAATATGGCCTAAATGAAAGACCAGACCAAAACTCCAGAAAAAGTGATGAAGAGATAGCCAACCTATCAGATGCACAGTTCAAAACACTGGTAATCAGGATGCTCACAGAAATGGTTGAGTATGGTCACAAAATAGAGGAAGGAGTGGAGGCTATGAAAAGTGAAATAAAAGAAAATGCATAGAGAACCAACAGTGAAGGGAAGGAAACTGAGACTCAAATCAACAGTTTGGACCAGAAGGAAGAAATAAACATTCAACCAGAACAGAATGAAGAAACAAGAATTCAAAATAATGAGGGAGGCTTAGGAACCTCTGGGATAACTTTAAATGTTCCAACATCCAGAATCATAGTGGTGCCAGAAGGAGTAGAGGAAGAGCAAGACATTGAAAATTTATTTGAAAAAATAATGAAGGAGAACTTCCTCAATCTGGCAAAGGAAATAGACTTCCAGGAAGTTCAGGAAGCTCAGAGAGTTCCCCAAAGAAGTTGGACCCAAGGAAGAACACATCAAGGCACATCATAATTACATTACCCAACATTAAAGATAAGGAGAGAATCTTAAAATCAGCAAGAGAAAAGGAGAGAGTTACTTACAAAGGAGTCCCCATTAGACTATCAGCTGATTTCTGAAATGCAGTCTTGCAGGCAAGAAGTGGCTGGAAAAATGTATTCCAAGTCATGAAAGGTAAGGGCCTACATCCAAGGTTACTCTACCCAGCAAAGCTATCATTTAGAATTGAAGGGCAGATAAAGTGCTTCCCAGATAAGGTCAAGTTAAAGGAGTTCATCATCACCAAGCCCTTACTATATGAAATATTAAAAGAACTTTTCTAATAAAAAGATCAAAAATACGAACAGTAAAATGACAACAAACACACAACTATCAGTAACCAAACCTAAAAAAAAAACAAAAATAAAAATAAAAAAGGACTAAGCAAACAACTGGAACAGGAACAGATTCACAAAAATAGAAATCACATAGAGGGTTAGCAGCAGGGAAGGGGAGGGGAGAGAATGGGGGGAAGGTACAGGGAATAAGAAGCATATATGATAGGTACAAAATAGACAGAGGTAGGTTAAGAATAGTATGGGAAATAGAGAAGCCAAAAAACTCATATTTAAAACTCATGGACATCAACTAAGGTGGTGGAATGATGGTGGGAGGGGGCAAACAGAGCCAAATGAGAATAAAGGGGAGAAAAAATGCGACAACTGTAATAGCACAATTAGTAAAATATATTAAAATTATAAATAAATAAATAAATAAATAAATAAATAAATAAATAAACAAATCTACCTTTGTGGGTCTCTTAAAATTCTTGTTGGTATTCACTCCATTAGACAAAAGCCACAGCCACAAATGTCTCTAAGATAAGCTTTCTCTGTCTTGGGCTTCTTCTCTGATTGTCTTATATTTTGTTCTACTGGCTTATGTTTTCTGTGGATCAGGAATCTGAGGGCCCACAGATGGGTAAGTTCTGTCTCAGCTTAGCCAGGGCTTCTCATGTGGTCATATTCAAATGTCAACCAAGACTGCAATCATTTGAGGGCTTGACTAGGCTGGAGTATCTGCGTCAAGATGATTCCCTTACACTGCTTGCAAGTTTGTGCTGGTTGTTAGCATGAGATCTCAATCTCATTCTGTAATAACTTCTCCAAAGCTAAGAAATTACCCTTGTGACCTGGCTAGTGATCCAAGAGAGATCATGGCAGAAGTGATATTGTCTTTTATAACCTAGTTTCAGAAGTTCCTCCCCATCATTTCTGGAACATTATATTTGTTAGAATCAAATAACTGTCAGCCCATATTAAAATCAAGAAGAACTAATATCCACCTTTTGAAGAAAGAGTGCCAAAGATTTTGTGGACATATTCTTAAAGTACCACAATATGCCTCTGAATCTCCAACTAAATTAGGACTCCTAAGATATCTCCAGAATTTTTCAGAAATCCTCCATCGTTCTCAGAATGAACAAGACTAGTAGCCTTAGCTGAAATTAAGGCATTAGACATATATCAGTTCCAAGTTAATCTAAAGTGCAAGTCAGTAGAGTTAGGGCTTATAAAATCAGTCTGCAAATTTGGACATGGGAACTGGTTTTACCTCTCAGCTTTGCAGCAGATGGATAGAAGTAAGTGTCTTGTTCAGAAAAAGTCAAGAGTGCTTATTTACCTGGCAGGTGACCTGATCTCACAGACACAAAGAAAGAATTCAGAGCCCTGAAGGAAAGCAAATGGTTTATAAAAACTCATGAAATAAAATAATTTCCATGCTGGGAAAGAGGGAGATGTAGATATCGTTTGGGGGGTCAATAATTAATCCCTCTGTGCAACAGTAATTAGCTTAAGTATGTGCTTTATAATTTTCAGAGCACTTTCATGCATATTCTTTTGTTAATAAGCAGTATTTTTTTGATAGAGTCATCATGGATTACTGGGTAATTTGATACTTGGGTAGGTTCTTATTTGTATGGGTCAGAAAAAACAATGTTGAAGTTCATAAATATTTTATATAATATTTACAATAAATATGAACATTGGAAAACATCTACTGTTAGGGAAATATGCATACACCTTTGATAAGTAATAGCTATTTTAATTCTGTAAACATTGAATGTGGTCTTCAAGGAATCTGAAATCTCATGGAGAAAGCAGTAGGACGTGCAGCTCTCTGTCGTAAAAAAACTAATTATCTTCTTGACTAGTGTGGTTCAGCTGGCTGAGCATCATCCCTCAAAACAAAAGGTCACAGGTTCTATTCCCAATCAGGGCACATATCCAAATTGCAGGTTCAGTTCCCAATCAGAGTACTGCTACAAATTGACGTTTCTCTCTCACATCATTGTTTCTCTCCTTCTCTTTCTACCTCCCTTCCCCCTCTCTAAAAATAAATAAATAGAATTTTTAAAGAAAAAAAAATTTTAAAAAGGTAATTATCATCATATTCAAAGCAGAGGAATCAATGAAGTGCTATGAAAGCTTGAAGTAGGGAAATGTTTATTGTGACCAAAAGGATCAAAATATTTTTCAGAAACCTCAATTTTGGATGATAAATAAAATTTTCCTTCAAGAGAAGAGAGAGAAAAATAATCTCAGTAAAGGAAACAAATTGAGCAAAAAAAAAAATTGGACATAGCTGCAATTACAAGGTATGTTTTAGAACATCCAAGGATCACAAGACCAGGAAGTAAATTGGATGAGGCAGGTAGAGAGGGTGGTAAGGGATGAGATCCAAATTAGGCTGAACCTAGATTTCATGCAGTGGGGCCAGGGGATGTAGGGGAAATTCTGAAGCCCTGACTAACCACCTCAGGTTCTGCTGAAGGCAAAGGGGGGTAGTGGCAGATTTTTGAGGATGGAAATTACATTATCAGGTTCATATTTCATGAACCATTATTGTTTATTTCTCCATTATATTAGTGTATGTGTACTTTTAATGACCTTAGAAGCAAATTAATATCTACTAGACTTGCTGAGAGAACTTAGTATATCAACAGCTGAGAATAAAAAAAAACAAGCAGAGGGTTAGAATATATTTGGTTAAAATAAAATGAAGAAAAATATATAGAAATGTTTACAAGTATGAGAACTTTTTAAATCCTCCTATTAAATTATAATAACACAAAACGCAAAAAAATCATGGTCATTCTTTAATCCACGCACAGAAAGCCAAAAGGAAAGTAATCATGGCTTCACATTCCAAAACAACAGCAGAGTAGAATTCTTTGACAGACTCTTCATGACTCTCTTTAGAGTCATTGCCCTTCTTCAGAGAATTATGGAACTGTGAACATATCATATTAAACAAAAATGTGTCAAAAAAGTCAGAAAAACAAAAGGCTGATTTTCTATTTTCTTAAGGGTCTGCTCTCTGTTGATGACTGGATCAAAAGGGACCTTTAAAAATATAGGAGCTTTTCCTCCTCCTATAGAGGATTTTATAAAAGAACAAAAGGAGACAAAAATACCGGCGCTGTAGCAGCTTTTGGCTTTTATCCATTTGGGGGGACTCTTGCCTTATCTTTGATAGAGCTGTCCCTTTGGGGATTACGTCAACGTCTTTAGAGTATCTTTCTATAAGGCATTTAGCTAATTTCTTGGGGAAATCAAGAGCTTTCCAGAAGAGAGTAGAATAAAAACATCTAACAGCCACGGAGCTCTGTTTCTGCCCCACCTGTAAACTGTCACTAGAGTGACACTCCAGTCTCTCACACTCCAGTGTCCTATATTCTGGCATGTGTGCAGGGTCCTGGGCGGAGGAAACCAGCTAGCATCTGAACTGCCATATCTTTGCCTCTGCACTCCTAACATGTTGAGTTCTGTTACTGACAAAAAAAAAAAAAGACAGATGGAGGTGTTTCAAGTGATTGCTTCCACTGGAAAGGTAGATAGGAACGTGAGGAAGAGAGCTTGGGGAAAACTTCAGGGTGTGAGAGAAAAGAGCTCAAAATAAAATATGAGTGAAAACATGTTTATGCTGGAAATTTTCTGTAGATCAGCTAATAGGAAAAAAACAGCAGTGATAGAAGATGTGTTGCAAATATTTTCAATCCAAAAGAATTGTTTGCTCTCTGAAGTGTGTCCCTTTTTAAAGTCATTAGATATCAGGATCATATTCTCCAAACCAGAGACAAGTGAGATTCAACTATCAAATCTGGACTATTTGATTTTTCCCAGAAAGTTCTTTCTACCCCCTAGTGGCACAGTGCAAAATATGTGACTTATTAAAAATATATTTGATAATTACATTGGTAAAACCCAATCTTAAGAGGTATCTTCCATGCCTGGGCTGTGGAGACTGACTAGAGAGTCATTTTACATTTTATTAGATTTTAAAAACAGATTAGGAAACGGAAATGGTGCCTAACATTTACTTGAATAGAAAAGGCAGACTGTAGAAAAAAGGGGATGAGGAGGTGGGGAGAGAATGAAGTGATTTGAAGATATTACTGAAATATTTCAAAAATGGTGATATCATATGATATAACCAAATATTTTCTTTGAAATAGATAAGGGCCTGATTAGTGCTATTCTGGTGTTTAAGAACATGTAAGGAAGTACTAACACTCCTTTATGTGCGTTCCAGAGACATCACAGGTATGTTTCATTGAACACAACAGTCCTATTCAGTAACATATCATCCCCTGAGAAGTGTCCCCAAAGGTAGATTGCAGGATGAGCTATAGTGTCCTAAAATAAATAGTGCAGTTAATTGTTGAAATTCAAAGTTCATAAATACCTTCCAGATGATTTCTCCCCCCAAATTTTCCTGGATTATCAATCAAGACAAAGTCCATGCAAATACTTCAGAGCTACTTGATAAACACAGCAGCAGAGTATCTGAAAAGACTGGTTCTTGGTGAGAATCTTCCGTCCTTGTATTCCCTCCTTGTACTCCCTCCTTGTACAGAAGCACCTGTACTCATGTTTATAACCAGATATGAAGGAGGTGAAGCACTCAAGCTGCCACCAGCCAACAAATGCATGTTTGCAATTACAAGTTAAAAACTGAAAAAAAAAACCAGAGTGGAACATAAGGAGGCTTTACATCAATAGATTAGTTCTGGACATGCAGAATGTTCTCAAAAACAGCAAAGGACTGAAGATATATTTGGAATATAATACATATTTTTAAAAATGACAGGAAAGTTATAAATATGTAAATATTTTGCAAGAGTGATAATCTTTCTCTTACTCCTGCCACACAATATAAATATTCAGGCATATTCTCATCTCCCCCACAGTAGCCCTAAGATAGAATAAAACTGTGAACAATATCCACTGGTGTTAGCAGCAACTATTCTAGAGTGAATACATTTGTGTTTTAATGGTCAGATTTGACAGGGACTTCATCTCCTAGCCCACAGGTGGCAAACACATGGCCCAGGGGCCAAATCTGGCCCTCCACCTTGTTTTATCTGGCCCAGCACCTTGTTTCTACCCAGCAGCAGCGCCGAGCTCCTTGCCCCTCGTTAAGGAGTAATTACATTTCTACAGTCCTAAAGTTGCATTCGGCCCTTTGAAGGCAACCACAAGGCTGATGTGGCCCCTGGTGAAAATGAGTTTGACACGCCTGTCCTAGCCTCTCCTCCTCAGTTTGTTCCTTCAGCATTCTAAGCACATTCTTCCACTCAGGACCTGTGCGCATGCTATTTCCTTTGAGTAAAACACTTTCTCCAGACACCTGCATAACTGACACCCTCAACTCCTCAGGTCTTGCATTCATCTGTCGGATTAGAGGCTTTCCTGATTCACTCAGTAAATCGTAACTGCCCCTGCTCCCTGCAAACCTTCTTTCTCTCTTAGCCTGCCTTATTTTCTCCAAATATTTGTTACCGCTTGGCAGACGATAGAGTTTTTTTATCTGTTTATCATTTTTTCTCTATCCACTAAAATATCGAAGATCTGTAAGAATTTTTGTTGGTGGTCAGTGCTGGATTCTCAGTTCTTGAAGTACATTCTTGCACATAGTAGTCACTCAATAAATATTTGCTAAACAATTGAGAAGATATCATAATGAACATTTTACTAAGCTTTGTGTTTTCTGCGCCCTTCCCTGCACAACTGGGATGTGGTTATCTTTCTGGAGCACATACAAGAGTAAAACAACAGACTCTGTTGTTTTAAAACCTTCAATAGCAAACAGAAATGAATAGCTTAGGAGGCTCCCCACATAAGGTAAAACCTACTTTCCTTAAACTAGTTTACAAGGTTTTTGTTTATTTATTAAATAGCTTTTATTTTACAATTACAGTTGACACACATATTATTTTAGTTTCAGGTGTACAACCTAACAGTTAGACATTCATATAACTTAAGAAGTGACCACCCTGATAAGTCTAGTACTCATCTAACACCGTACATAGTCCTTACAATACTATTGACTATATTGCTTAGACTGTACTTTCCATCCACATGGGTGTTTTTATAACTGGTAATTTGCACATCCCTTCTGCTTTTTCACCATCCCCCCAACTCCCCTCAGACAAGACTTTTAATGATCTGCCTCCTGGGCATATCTCCAGATTTATTTCCTATTGCTTTACCCATTATGTGCTAGCAATATGAATTTTGGAATCAAATTACTGAATACAAACTTTGGTTTTATCATGTATTACCTGTGTGTCCATAACATTGCTATAGACAAGTTTCCTAATTTGTAGAATGACGATAATAGCACCCAACTTGTAAATTGTGTTTTGAGAAATAAATATGTTGTTGTGTGTAAAGTGCTTATGGAAATAAAGAAAAACAACCAGATATTCACCTACAGTGGGACCCAGCAAATGCATTCCTGGGAATTTACCAAAGAGAAAGGAAAACATATGTTCACAAAAAGACCAGTACCAAATGTTCATAACAGTTTTATTTATGATAGCCCCAAACTGTAAAGAGCCCAGATAGCCATCAATAGGAAAGCCGATAAGCAATCTCTGGCATACCCACCCACACAGTGGAACACTACTGAACAATAAAAAAGAATGAACTATTAATGCAGGCAACAACATGCATGAATTTCAAAGGCTTCATGCACTTTATGAAGGAAATCATAATGTATTGATATAAAATCCCAGAGGAGGAAAAGTATCATCAGTAGTGGAAGAAAATAATTCTTGCCTCAAGGAAAGTAGGGTGACGAATGACCAGGAAGTTTTGGGGTGATGGTGATGTTCTGTATGTTGATAGGGTATTAGGTGACACAGGTGTAAAGCAATTTGCCAAAATTCAGAATATGTACACTTATAAATTGTGCATTTCATTTTATGTGAATTTTACATGAAAAGAATGTACATAAATATTACATTTTAATTTATGATATGAATGCTTAAGTATTTAAGAGGAATTGTACTACCTGTAATTTACTTGGAATGTATCAAAAACATAGGATGATTCATTTATAGGGAACCGTTCCGAGCATCATGGGGAATGTAGCCCAGCCCCTGACTCGGAAAATCCAGTAGGGAGCAAGTTGGCACACAGGACCCAAGCCCACGGATAGGTTCTCCCATGTGGAATCAGGCCTGCATTTTACCTAGGCTGCTTTCAAGCTTACTTTTGCTAAAACCCCCTCACCCTGGATTGAGGCTGCAAATGTTTACTGCGTATCTTTAAAATGGCTTCCTAAAGTCTGTGCTAACCTCCCAAGTATGGAGTGTAACCAGTTCAACCACTTTTCCCCTTGATCTGCAACGTCCTTCTCTTTGAAGTAATTAGCAACATTCTTTCCTCTGTTATCTGTAAAGGGTAATCACCTACAGAGAGAACCTGTACATAGTAAATGAGGACCATCCTGGGATGTAATGTACCCAAAAAAAGCAATAAAAGCCTGTCCAGGCAGGGGTTAGGGCCCTCTCCCTCACTTAGAGACTGGCCATGCTTTCCTTTTTTCTCCACAGGACTTCTGTATCCATGTGAATTTGTTCATTGCAGCCACAACACATGGACCCCATGGGCCGGAGTCCACATCAATTCATTGCTGAATAGACAAATGGAAAAATGAATAGACATGTGATAAAAAAAATTTAGTTACATGTTAATGCTAGAATCCAGGTGGTGAGTATATGAAACTTCACCTAAAAATGCCTGCAACTTCACTGTATTTGATCATTATCATAATAAAGTGTTAAAAAAATATATAAAAGACATCTAGCAAAAGTATTAATTCAGCTTATCATTATGCAAAATGACTTCACACTTGTATGTTTTTTGTTGTTTAAGCCATGATTAGCTTTCACATATGTACATATATTATAGTATCTGGTATATACATATATATAATTTCTCAATTTAACCATGTTATCTTTTTTGTTTACAGTTTTTTATTTTTTAATTTTTTAACTTTTTTAATTTTTGTTCAAGTATAGTTGTCTCCATGTTTTTCATAAAAGTAAACTGAGCAAGTTTCCTTTATTTCTTTGAAGCGTGGCATTATACATTGCCTGACAATCATTGACAGATTTATCCTGGACTAGCACTAACTATATATTTCTTCATTGACCAACTTTATAGAACAAAAGTTAAATGAGCTCAGTCTTTTGCAATTAATTTTTTTATAGAATCATTGATTAGACTTCTCCAAATAATTTATATCTCACTTATATCCTAGGAGGCAATAGCATTAAATATAGTAGTGTAACATTTTATACCAGACTGCCTTCCCTTCCCATTGAAAGGTTTACATAGGTTTGAAACAGGAGCTATTCCCACCTAACAATCTGGATTTGTATGTGAGAGCAATATAAATATGAAGATAGGAATAATCAAGCTATAAAATCTGATATATCTCCTAAGAGTTCTCTAAGTAATCAAAGACTTCCTGGTGAAAGTCACTATACACTGCTATGACTACAGTTAATTAAACACTAAAAATATGTTTCTTTTGAATTTAACATTACTTCTGCACAACCGGAATAGTAAACCATTTGGTGTGATACATTCAAGTATACAACTGAATTCTAATTCACTTACTAAATAAAATAAAGTAATTGTCTGCAGCCAAAGGCACCAGATAGACTCTCTGGAGAGGGCTTCTATCAAAGACAGTTAATGACACAGTGTGAAACTAAGGAAAGCCCCACTCTCGGAGAACGTTCTACCTTACTTAGGGGCATGCAAAGATACAATGAAAAAATTAGCCAAATACAGTGTCATAAGAAAATACAACATACTTAAAGAAAATTAATTCTAAAGTGCCTTTCCCTTAGGATAGCAAATGTAAGTTACAAATATAATTTCAGGTTGTTAATGAATATACTTTATAGGTAAATAATTTCATTCTCATGTTTAATATTGAATTTAGAGAAATAAAAATAAATATTTTCTAATCTTCCACACAATAATGACTAACATGTACTGAAAACTTTTTTAGGTACTCCATTAAGTAATTCTCTACTAGTGGTAGATGATTTCTCCTAATAATTTTATGAGGTAGACACTATTTCCCCTCATTTTACTGAGAAAATTGAGATGTGGAGGATATTTGCCCAAATCTAGTTGGTTGGCCAAAAAGTACATTTAGGTTTTTTCCACAAAATAAAAGATACATTTTTCATTTTCATCAATAACTTTATTGATTTGTACACAAACCCACCCACCTTGGAATCAGCACCAGAAGGGCCCAATTTGCTTGTGGGTAGAGGAGGAAGTGACTGAAAGCTGGCAGAGAGCTAAACACACCTAAATGTTCCTTCTTGGACCCATCCTCCACAGACAGCATTGTGGGTTGCCCCACCCTGGCAAATACCTAAGGCTCTGCCCCTTACTATGTAGCAGGTTTGCTGAGAAAAAAAAATGTCCCAAATGAAATACCAGATCAAAGCTCAAAAAAAAGAGATAGGCAATGAGGAGATAGCCAACCTATCTGATGCACAGTGCAAAACACTGGTAATAAGGAGGCTCACAGAATTGATTGAGTATCGTCACAAAACAGAGGAAAAAGTAAAGGCTATGTAAAGTGAAATAAAGGAAAATGTACAGGGAACTAACAATGAAGGGAAGGAAACTGAGACTCAGATCAACGGTTTGGGGAAAAAGGAAGAAATAAACATTGAACCGGAACAGAAGAAGAAACAAGAATTCAACAAAAATGAGGAGAAGCTTAGGAACCTCCAGGACAACTTGAAACATTCCAACATCCAAATCATAGGGATGCTAGAAGGAGTAGAGGAAGAGCAAGAAATTTAAAACTTATTTGACCAAATAATGAAGGAGAACTTCTTCAGTCTGGCAAAGGAAATAGACTTCAGGAAGTCCAGGAAGCTCAGAGTCCCAAAGAAGGTGGGCCCGAGGAGGAACACACCAAGACACATCATAATTACATTACTCAAGATGAAAGATGAGGAGAGAACCTTAAAATCAGCAAGAGAAAAGGAGACAGCTACCTACAAAGCAGTTCCCATAAGACTATCAGCTAATTTCTGAAAAGAAATCTTGCAGGCAAGAAGCAGCTGGAAAGAAGTATTCAAGCTCATGAAAGACAAGGACCTACTTCCAAGATTACTCTAGCCAGCAAAGCTATTGTTTAGAAGGGAAGGGCAGATAAAGTGCTTCCCAGCTAAGATCAAGTTAAAGGAGTTCACCATCACCAAGCCCTTATTATATGAAATGTTAAAGGCACTTGTCCAAGAAAAAGAAGAAAATCAAAATCTATGAACAGTAAAATGACAGCAAACTCATAACTATCAACAACCAAACCTAAAAAAAAATAACAAAAACAAAAACTAAGGAAACAATTAGAACATTAACAGAATCAGAGAAATGGAGAGTACATGGAGGGTTTTCAGTGGGGAGAGGGAGGGGAGGACTGAGGGGCAAATGTATTGGGAACAAGAAATGTAATTGTTAGGCATAAAGTAGATGGGGAGAGGTTAAGAATGGTATAGGAAACAAAGAAGTCAAAGAACTTATATGGACAACCCATGGGCATAAACTAAGGTGGGCGGGGGGAATGCTGGAGGTTTAGGGGGTGTAGAGTGGAGGTGGGATAAAAGGGAGAAAAAAATTGGGAAAACTGTAATGGCATAATCAATAAAATATACTTTAAAAAATACCATTTCTGAGAATGCTTTGGCCAATAGCTAGCCTGTCATTTCTTTCTAAAGTATGATATTTAGACTAAATTTTCAAAAATATTTGTGGATACACGTTGCTTTCCTTACCTTCAGCTCACCATTGCCTTATAGAAGAAAATCTTGAAGTCAGGGGAGGAAAGCTAACATAATCTATGTCTAATTTTAGGTTAATTACCTGTAGTCCTTCTTCAAACCCTGGGACATCTTCCATTTCTCTTTGGAAATGTCAGTATCTCTGCCCAGCATGTCAAAAAGTGGTAGAAAGAACAGTTTGACTGAATGGGTCTCATTTTGCATAATAAAGAAATATCAAAGGAGAATTTAATTTATTATATTTGTGAAAAACAAAATTCTGAAATATAGATTATAATTTTTATACAATTTTTTCTGAAGGTTTTAAAGGTCAATTTGCTTTGTGCCAATTTGTCAAAAAAAAATCTAAATATAAATTTAAAGCATTTCTATTAAATTACCAAATATAGAATTTTATAGCTTATACATGTATACAAAGAATGTTATAGTATTGATGCAGACACCAGCCTGCAGTGTCTGCATCATTATGGATGAAATGAGACACTCACATGGACTACTGAGTCCAGTGGAGGAAAAGGGACAGCATGGCTTTTCTCTCAAGGGGAGCAAAAGCCTTGACCCTGCCGTGACTGGCCTTTATTGGGTTTCTCCCCAGGAGACAGTATACCTATATTTCATTTTTACAATAAAGGTCATGGCTCTGGCATAAACAAGGAGGATTCTTAATATTTGTTAACACATCACACCCCGTATCCTACTTATAGCATGCTTTAGATTGACAAATTTATGAACACATTCACAACTTTCAGAAACAGTTTTTTCTCTACTGGCAAACACATTTACTTTTTAAAAATTGGAGTTTTGACCTGCTCCATTTCCGACCTGGGCCAGGTCACCCCTCCTTAGGCAACCTGGTGCCCCTGCCCCTCCCAGGAGGTCACCATATTGATGCCGAAGTTAGTGTGGACACCCAATCTGCATAGCGTGCTGCAGCCCAGAAGTCCTGGGCTGAAGCGGTCCTCCTGCCTCAGCCTCCAGAGTAGCTGGGACTGCAGGCTCTGCGCCACTGCGCCCACCAGTCACAGCTACACCAGTGTGTCCGCGACTACACCCAGTGCTGGGCTCGCACCCGGAAGCAAGGGAGTTAAGGGAAACCAATCTCACCTCTACGCCATTGCTGGTCCCTGGCAGAGAGACCCAGCCCCCACTCAACTCACTGTAAGCGTGCACGTGTGTACACACCCATGCCACTGCTGAGTTCACTGGGTGGGCAGTGAGGCTCGCAGCTGCTGTCAGGAACCACGAGAAGGGCCTAGCTAGTGCGCATCGGCGGTCCCTTCTGTTCCATACTTCCAAATCTAAAGATCCCTTATCTGGGAGACATTCAGCAGCCCCAAAATGTTGCTGAACCTAAAACATTGGTCTTGTTCCTTAGAGAGCCCACTCCCCATGGTTGAGGATTTGCAGAAACCTTCAAAGAAATTTTTTAACAAATAAAAGAACCTTTTTCTGAAATTCCTCCCACTGCAAGCACGGTGGTTACAAAACCAGTCTCCATTTTGCTCTTTTCTCCACCTGCATCTTTAAATCCTTATGGAGGTGGATGGAGGGAAAAGGCAAAACTGAAGGGACTGCAGGAGGCAGCTTAAAAGAAAGAATTTGCTGAGAAGCTTGCAAATTGAACTGTAACAAGTTGATGTTTTTAAAGCTGATTAAAGGGAAAATGTTTGCTCTTTCTCCCAAACGCTGACTTAGTTCGGGGTGGCCTCCCAGCAAAAGCTTGGGAGAGGGAGCAAAGCTTCTGCTTACTAAAGAATGTACAGTTGCAAAGCAGTCTCGAGAGAGAGAGCGACCTAGGAAGAAAACCCCTTTCCTCTGAAATCCAACACACCTGACGACATTCCTGAAAAGCACTCAGGGTCATCGGCCCTTACCTGGGCTGATGAGCATGTACTCCAACCAAGTTGGTGTGTTGTCCATAACGATGATGGCTCATGGGCTCTGGGTCCCTGTTCGTGGACGCCAGCTGATGCAGACTCCCGCCCGCAGTGTCAGTGTCATTATGGATGAAATAAAACATTCACATGGACTACCGAGTTCGGTGGAGGAAAAGGGACAGCATGGCTTTTCTCTCAAGGGGAGCAAAAGCCTTGGCCCTTGCTGTGACCAGCCTTTATTGGGTTTCTCCCTACATCACATTATGGTCCTCATTTACTATGCACAGGTTCGCTTTAGGAGGTTACCTTTTACAGACAACAAAGGCGATGATGCCACTAATCACATCACAGAAGAAGGATATTTGCAAATGAAAAGGGAAAAGTGGTTGAACCGGTTACACTCCCCCTAGGAAGGTTTAGCATGGATTTTAGGAAGTTACAATAAGCACTTGCTGACCCAATTCAGGGTGAGGGACACTTTAGCAAAAGCAAGTCCCAAAGTGGCTTAGGTACAAATGCAGGCCTGATTCCCCATGAGAGAACCTATCTGTGGGTGTGAGTCCTGTGCATCTCCAAGTGGGAGCTGGGCCCACACCACGCAGAATGGTCTCCTACATAGTATAGTGTTTTATAATATGTATTATTATTTTCTGTATATAGATACATGCATAAATAGCACATATGCTATTGAGTTGGAATTATGAGGAATTATAGCCCAGTTTTCAAAATGCAAGAATGCTGCTCAGAAGGCCTCTTGGGTGGTAGGTCTAAAGCTCATCAAGGGTTGAAATTTGGCTTATACCACTCAGGCTGCACAAAGTACGTGACACAGCTGTAACCATCAAAGATATATATCCTGTCCCCCAAGTTTGAAACTACCTAAGCTAAACAAGTAATAAACACATTTCTACACTAGTGGTGTCTAAGATAAAAATAGTTTAATCTGGAAGAAAAAGTGGTTTATTACAAGAAGTGAGCATTAAATTTCCTCTACACATGCTTAACAATATACATACTTCTGTCATCTTATTACCCACCTACCTATGTCAATAACCCATCACTTATCTATCTAACGCATATATGTGTAAAGATAGATACATTAACGTACATCTCTATCTGTCATTTCTATATAGGCATACAGAGTATACAAACATCTATATGTATAGGCATATATTTATATATTTACTGTATTTTTGGGCCATAAGACTCACCTAGGTTTTAAAGGAGGAGAATAGGCAAAAAAAAGTTTGAAGAAAAAATGTGTTAAAATATTTTACCACAATAAAAAATATATATATTATATATAAAATATATAAAAATAATATATATATATTTATTCCCATTCATAGCCCATTTTTCCAACATATATATATGAAACCTCCCTGCCTGGTTTCAGGAGTTGTAAACCCCCCATGGCTAAGGTTGAATGAGCGAACTTCGGTCTGTGAGCCACTAAGGAGACAATTGCTTATCAGCTTATCTCCCTGGCAGGAGTGCAGCTTCTGCTTCATCCATAACTGGCACCCAATGCTTGGTCAGTTAGCCAATGATGGGTAAGATTCCCTCAAGGGAGGGGTCGCCTAAGACAGGCACGATCACATGGGAGGCCCTTAAGGAAGGACTCGGGGGGCCACAGCAAAAGGGGGTGATGGACCCTTGCCCCCCAGCTATCCTGACATAGCCTGAATCCTCAGTCCATCTGGGAGAAGTTTCCTTATCTCTTGGCTGTCTTGCTCTGCTCCACTTAAGCCTGAAACACTGACAGAGGATGGTGCAGCACTGTGCTGGCTAGGGCAGGCTCCCCGGGTGATCAGGCATAAGAAAGAATTTGTAAAGTCCTGTGAAACCTGCTTTGGTAAGAATGCTCTCATTTAAATGATAAGGGTCCGAGCAAGAAATGAGTTTGTCTCTCAAAGTTTTGTAGCCCTTTAGCTGACAGACCCTGACTCAGATTAAGCCCTCAGAGTTCTTTGAAATGTTATCTATTGTTTGAGCCTTGCCACCTGACAATGATTGATGAGCTTTACCTGTATTCCTGTGTAAAATGAACCTAATAAAAGACATTGAGGAAGGGGGCTCCTGGCCCTTCTCCTTTGAGAGATTGGCCACCTCTCCTCCCCAAGCAGATCAAATCTTGGTAGATTTATTCTCATCTGTGGTGGACAGGGGACTCTGCGGGTGGAGACCCCCTATATATATGCATATACATATCTGTATACATATATGTATATATACATATGAGTATATGCATATATGAAAGTGCATATATACATGCATGTATGTGTGTGTATGCAAATGTGTGTATGCATATATATGTGTATATATGGGGGTCTCCACCCACAGAGCCCCCCATCTGCCACAGATGAGAATAAATACATATGCATATATACATATATATGTGTATATTTATAACCCCACACATATCTCTCTCTTCTCCTTATGAGGGGGGGAGAGAGAGATACTTTATCCCATTTCATCCTGAAACCTGAAGAAGACAGGGAAATAATTACATCGGAAATATGACCTGGGAGTAGAATAGTCTTTCCCAAGAGATTTAAGAATAAAAAATGAAGTCAGAGTTGGTTAATAGGTATATCATGTGGTATTTTTTATATATTTACTTTTTATATTTTAATAAATATATTATTTATATATTTACTTACATATATATTATATATTCCCCCCTTTATTCCTCTCTGCCCTGCATACTCCCTCCCACCTGCAGTCCCCCTAACCCTTAGCTCATGTCCATGGGTCATACATGCATGCTCTTTGGCTTCTAAATTTCCCATACTATTCTTAACCTTCCCCTGTCTATTTTCTATTTACCATTTATGCTACCTAACCCCTGTACCTTTCCCCCATTTCTCTCTTGCCCCTCCCCACTGAAAACCCTCCATGTACTCTCCATTTCTCTGATTCTGTTCATGTTCTAGTTGTTTCCTTAGTTTTTGTTTTTGTTATTTTTTTCTAGGTTTGGTTGTTGATAGTTATGAGTTTGCTATCATTTTACTGTTCATAGTTTTTGATTTTCTTCTTTTTCTTAGATAAGTGCCTTTAACATTTCATATAATAAGGGCTTGGTGATGGTGAACTCCTTTAACTTGATCTTAGCTGGGAAGCACTTTATCTGCCCTTCCCTTCTAAACGATAGCTTTGCTGGCTAGAGTAATCTTGGATGTAGGCCCTTGCCTTTCATGACCTCAAATACTTCTTTCCAGATGCTTCTTGCCTGCAAGATTTCTTTTCAGAAATCAGGTGACACATCTCATGGGTACTCGTTTGTAGGTAACTGTCTCCTTTTCTCTTGCTGATTTTCAGGTTCTCTCCTCATCTTTCATCTTGGGTAATGTAATTATGATGTGTCTTGGTGTGTTCTTCCTTGGGTTCAATTCCTTTGGGACTCTCTGAGCTTCCTGTACTTCCTGGAAGTCTATTTCCTTTGCCAGACTGAAGAAGTTCTCCTTCACTAGTTGTTCAAATAAGTTTTCAATTTCTTGCTCTTCCTTTACTCCTTCTGGCATCCCTATGATTTGGATGTTGGAATGTTTCAAGTTGTCCTGGAGGTTCCTAAGCCTCTCCTCATTTTTGTTGAATTCTTGTTTCTTCTTCTGTTCCGGTTCAATGTTTATTTCTTCCCTCTTCCCCAAACCGTTGGTCTGAGTCTCAGTTTCCTTCCCTTCATTGTTAGTTCCCTGTACATTTTCCTTTATTTCACTTTACATAGCCTTTACTTTTTCCTTTATTTTGTGACCATACTCAATCAATTCTGTGAGCCTCCTTATTACCAGTGTTTTGCACTGTGCATCAGATAGGTTGGCTATCTCCTCATTGCTTATCTCTTTTTTTGAGCTTTGATCTGGTATTTCATTTGGGACATGTTTTTTGTTTGTTTGTTTGTTTGTTTGTTTGTTTTTGTCTCAGCACACCTGTTATATTGTAAGGGAGTGGGCCTTAGGTATTTGCCAGGGTGAGACAACCTTCTTTGCTGTGTTGTGGTGCTGTCTATGGGAGAGGAGTCAAGGAGGCAACAGTGCTGTTCACTTACTCCGCTCTAACCCCACTTTCCAAAAAACTCTCTCCTGTGAGACTGGGAGTTTCTCCCACCATGACAACCCCCGCAGCAGTTTACAGCTAGCTTTGAGTCTTTAGTTTCCCATTCAGCCAGCCCTGCCTTGACTGCAGCTTGACCTGAGTCCTCAGCGCTAAGCTGCCCATCTCCTTTAACTCTTTGGTTGTCATAATTCCACGCAGTTTGGTTTTCTGGCACTTCTGGTTGTTTATTATTTTTAGACCAATTGTTATCCTTCTTTTGGTTGTGCAAGGTTGTGTGTTTCTACCTACACCTCCAACTTATTTGGAACTCCCAGAAATTGTGTTTCAGTGTGTTTTCTCTTCATATCACAAACTCTTCACATGACTTCAGTTTTTGTTCTATGCACAAACCTCCACAGTTTTACTCTAAATTCTTCTGTGGATCCCAAGGAAACCAAAACTATTCAGACTCTTCTTTTCACATCTACATCCTTCCTGCTTCTCCAAGTGTTGTGCTGAGAAAAGCCTGTCCTCCTAATTTCAGTCATTCAGCATATTCTACGTCTCCCAATGTAATGAAATGCATAAACATTCCTAATACCACATGCACACAAACAGAAGCACTTTAAAAATTGCACTTCTAGGATATATGGCTTAAAATATTTTTTATTTTATCAAAAAATAATTTCCCTCCTGTTTGGATCCTAGTTAGCCAATCCCTTTCATAGACCTATGCTGTTGAAGCAACATTTGTTGAATAGTGCACATTTTCAGTAGTAAACATAAATAATGATGGGCAACTGACCTTTGTTTTCAGGGTAGACCCTTAACATTCCATGAATATTTGTCTACATCAGTGTCTTTGTAAATATCAGATCACAGCAATGACAGAAAAAAATCATTTGACCTTCATATCTCCCAGGCTATAGAAGCTTATTCTCAGTGAGAAAAAAAGTATTAAAAGATTTTGTTTAAAAGGTTGTGCATGCTGAGAGTGGTATCTCAGCAAATCTCCATGACATGCAAAGACAGTCATCAACACATCTGCCATCTGATTTCAGCTCCTCACAGCATTTTCCTTAATAAAAAAGAAGGTTCTTAACTTGAATATGTATCAGTGCTTTCCATGCACCAGTCTTTCAAAAGATTCTAGAAATTAGATGAGTAATTGAAAAAAATGATATTTAGTAATTCAATATTACTTCAAAAGGAAAGAAGTAATTTCTCTTCAGGGTCACGATGGGATAAGCCTAATGAGAAGAGTCATGGGATAGTTCTACTGCATTGCTGTTGAATTGCTCTTTCCTTGAACTTAAATCAATGACGTGACAGATAAATTTGCATTAAGTATATTTATTTATAGATTAACTTTAGTTTGTTTAATTTAGATTTAATTGAATGTTTGTAGATATCAAGGTGTCCTAATTTGATTAACGTTTTGTATTTTGCCTAACCTATTTTACTTGCATATGTGTTATATATGTATATATAATATACATATTACTTGCATATATATTATATATGTATGTATGTCTTTCTTTTTGACATCGATTAGGCTTGGTTTAATTTCCAGCTTTCATGGTATACTTTCATGCATAGTAAACCCCAATTTCAATCCAGTGTACTACCATACCTTTATTTATTTTTTATAGTTTTAAAATATGTTTTTATAATCAAAGCTTTAATGTATTCTTAAAAATTTAATCTGGCATAAATGACCAAACTTTTTGAAATAAAAACACTTTATTTCAGAGACTCAGAGAATTAAATATATCTTCAAAATGTAGGCATCATGATAATCAAGTTAACTTTAAAAATGGAAAAGTAATTTATATTTTGTGCATACTGTCTACTTAAGAATTGGGGAAGGGAGCAAAGTCACCAGGAATATTTTTAAATACAATTACAATGAAAAGATAACATTGTCAACTAACAGACTGGCAAAAATTCAAAAAATGAGTGACCATGTCCAGCACTGACCAGAGCAGAGTTTGCTAACTACATGTTTCTCACTAGTGTAGGAAAAGTCTTTAAAATATGCATACCTTATAATGAAGTAATTTCATTTTTAGAAATCTAATCTGTGTCAATAACAAATGCTATAAAGTTGCACAAAAAACATTCATACATATTCAGAAAAAGAATAATATAAGGAAATATCTGTGAAAGAATGATATGTAGTCATTTTAAATAGATAAAGACTTAAAGAAATATTTATTTAGCTCGGAGAGACACTCAGAATAAGTTGCTCAACAAAAGGAATAGGCTACACATAGCATAATGCCAATTTTTATTAACTTACATTTACAATGTTATCATAAATGCATGGGGAAGAGTTAAGAATAAATATACCCAAAAATGTTAGCATCACCTTTATTTGACTTACAGGGCAATAGAAGATTTAATTTGGTGTTTCTTTTCATTTTCATTGCCTTTTGCTTTTAATTATTTAGTTTTTAGATTTTCTTCAGGAGACATATATTTTCTTAGAGTTGAGTTTAGCAGCCTTTAATTGGAAAAATGTTTACTAGAAATTACTTAGCTTTTCCTTACTACATTCAACAGAGAAGGCGGGGACAGTGTCTTTTCGTGTGCACTTCTCCCTCCACCCTCACCGAGCCCTGTACAGAGTGATTAGTAAATCCACTGTGTCATACTCCATGACCAGCTGCATCATGAGTGAGGTTGCTATATACATCCAAACATCGTGCTCATAACTGTAGTGACTGGGTTTTCATTTTTTCCTACTTCTATATTGCCAAAATGGTTCACAGAACTAAGGTTCCCTCTCATTCTTAATGTCAGCTTGTTTTGTCTGTCCTATGTTCTCTTGTTTGTATTTGGATTTTTTTCATCTCCTCTGCTTTCTGAATAAGTTAGCCTGTGTTGGGGGGAAAATGGTGAGAATCCAGAACTGGGTTTGGACTTAGTGTAGTAAAGAGGTGGTTATGACTTTGGATTGGGCAGCATTCTCCAATCCTGTTTACCAAAGTGCTCTGCAGATTTTTGCACAAGCCCAAACAATAATAGAGTGGTATACCAAGTTTTAATTTTCTCCCATTGTCACTTCTGCCTGTAAGTCCCTCAGGAGCCTCCTGAGTAGGCGCTGCAGAAATTGGAGGGAGGAATGAGGCATTCCTTGGTCTCTAAGGTAAATGCCATTGAATAGCTTGAAGATTTACCCCAACCTGGACTCCCGTCATGAGCCTTTGATGTGGGTTGCACTGCAGGCCCTACATTTAGAATGGCTCTGAGCTTGGCTACTGCTCTGCTGTTGCTGTCCTAAAATCGTTAATAATTTTTGAAGCAAAGACACTTGGGCCACCAAATTATGTAACGGGTTAACAGCCCCAAACACTGAATGTCATCCTTTCTGGGAAAAAATGGCAAAGTCAAAATTCACATATAGACACTTTGCATATTGGGGGAAGGAACATAGGAGTATCTTTTACCTTTTGGATTGTCTGTTAATCTGAGTCTTCCATTCTCAGAAAGCCTCCTGATTTCTTCCCGTTGGCATCTCACCATAGATTCACATTTGAGAATTGTTTTCAGAGATGAGCTAAAAGCCCTTCGTTCTCTGCACTGTTATCAGAAGAATGGAATAGAAAAGTTACTGAATAATGGAAAACCAGATACAATTCATGATCTCAAGATTCTAGTTTTGTAAGTATTTTTACTTAACTGTGACAGGGTGACTAATCTTGGGTGGAGAGGGGTTTCTAAACTTATGTCAAGATTAAATTCACATGTAAGTAGAAGAGCAAGGCCTACATGATGAGCCCAGTGAGGCTCTCTTGGATCTTAACCAGTCATTGGTTGGCAGGAAGGTCAACTAATAAATCAAATGATGACATCATAGAACGGTCTCAGTATTAATTCTTTGTAATGCCATTTCTAAGAAAAATAACATCACTCTTGTCATTCCCCAGGATTTAGTTCAGAAGCTTACACTCATGCCTTCCTAATCAATGTCAAATTTCCTTTAGGACAAGATCAGGGATAGCTGTCTTAGCTGAAATAATAACTGGAGATGAGAATCAAATTATTTCCAACTACAGCCAGCAAAAAGTTATGTTTATTTTTTTTCTTTCAATCCAGTGCCCTGCCAACAAATTTATGTTAAATGCATGTAATATTCCAATCTGTTTAAAAGATTTGGTAGAAAATAAAGGAATAGAGTGTATTATGAATAACTCTGTTGACAGGCTCCAGGGACATACTGCTCTTAAATTCATCATATTAAAGCGATATGGTTCTCATATGCTAATAATACTCATTTCAATTTGTTTACAACAAAATGGTCAATGGACCATTAATTCAGTTGCAAAACTGTCATCTCTAGCTTTAGGTTTTGTAAAACTAATGAGACTTTACTGGTATTTGCTCACAAAGTCTGCTCAGCACTTCACTTTAACAATTTCTATTGACAAGGTTATTGGATTCAAAATGAATGTTTACATTGAAAGGGGAAACAAGTGTCAAATATGATGCTCAAATAGATACTCTAAGGTGGAGAAGTTTATCCTGCTTAAACCCTGTACTGTTTATTCCCCTTAATGAAAAGCAAAGACAATAGGAGACATGGGGATAAGTGTAATGAAGAAAAACAATACTAGGGTTCTGAGAGGTTAATCCAGGCACAACAGAGTTAATCTGGGAGAGGCCAGGGGAGGTTTTAGGCTAAAGGCTGAGACAAAACATGTTACTTTTTGATCCAGTTGTACCCAATGACTGACTCTATTTGCAAAGAAGATATTGGATTTTTTTAAGCCAGTGGGGCAGAAGTTACAACCTTGATTTTTCTTGCTAAACACACTTGGGTACTTGTTTCCACAACAGATGATGTCAAAGAGCTTCATTTTCTTCTCAAACAACAGCACAAAAGGAATATAACAACATACCTATTTAAAAAGACACAGATTTTGACCCCAAACCAAAAAGTCTTTGAGAGCTAAACTATATATTCAGCAGATGCTACAATAATATTATTTTGTAAGACAGAGGAAATGCCATTCTATTTTAATGTTCCAAAGGTTAAAATATAAATGTACATATTCAATTAATGATTGCTTTAATAAAGTTCTTTAAAAATAATTTATTTTATTTTATTTAAGATTTTATTTATTTATTTTTAGAAGGAGGGGAAGGGAAGGAGAGAAACATCACTCAGTGGCCTGTCACACCCCACCCCCCTCAACTAGGGACCTGACCTGGCTCATAACCCAGGCATGTGCCCTGACCAGGAATCAAACCAGTGATCTTTTGGTCTTCAGGTAGATGCTCAATCCACTGAGCCACAACAGCTAGGGTTAAACAATCATTTATGTTAAAAATACATATTCTGCATTATTTTATCTGACATAAAGAGTGAGGTAAATGCAGTAGTGTTCAAAACAGTTAAAGAGTATGGTTCTGCTTTGCATGCATTTGCAAAAGTTTTGCCTCACAAACCCGAATGTGCAAACTTTGAAAATATGACTGAATTAAATTCTCTTAGGATGTTCCCAAGGTAAGAAACTAACCATAACCTAGGGGGTGGGGAGACATTAAAATCAATTAATATTTTGGGGAACTAACCATATTCTTTGAATTCAATAGCGTATTTTTAAACATATCATTAAGTTTACATGTAAATCCCTACAGATTAGATCTGAGACTACATTGCATACTGTCAGCAATTGCACTGCGCTTCACATTTGAAAGAATGGGAAAATCTGAAAATGAAGTAAGGAAGATCAAAATAAATAAATAAATAAATAAATAGCCTCACAGCCTTCTAGAGAATGGGTAGGTAGGTAGTGAAGGGGAGAGTGTTACTGCCAGAATGTTAACTCAGAATTGTCCTAAATCCAACAAAGTATTTTCACATTATCTCTCCTACTTCTGAGAGAAAGATTTATCCTAATGACAATTTTCATTACCTTTTCTAAGTTTGAAATGTTAATATGGAAACATATAATATTACAGAATATGAAAACTGTCTTCTTACTGTTACAGAGAAATGAAACGACCAAACACTGGAGGGATTCAGGAGCACGATCCTTTATTAACGTGCACGGGCCCAGAGGAGTGCAGACTCCAAATTCTGAGCCCCGAACAAAGGATTCAGGGGCTTATATATTCTGCTTCTTCCGGATTATGTGCCACAAAGCAAGGTACAGAAGCGGAATGCGAAGTTAGTTCAAATTCCTTATATGGCTTGCCAGGTTCGCGCACGCGGGCTACTCCGCCTAAGGGGGGGGGGGGCAGGAAATGGGCTCATGCTGAGCTCTGGGTTAATTTTCTACATCATTACAAAAGTTTATTAAATTTACATGCAATTTAAAAAATTATACTTAAACTAAAGAGGTAATATAAAAATTATAATAAAATGTAAATGCTATTTGAAAATGTATTTACCATTGTTATTTCTACTGTTTAATAAAATGAGTTTGAAAGCAAATAAGACATCTTTATCTTCAAAGGAAAATCATTTCTACATATTTACAAATGCATTGGAAAAGTAAATATGTTTATAAAAGATTCCTTTAGAATTCCATTAGTGAGGTCATATTGTATTTTATTTAAACTATGTTCACTTTCTAGCATATCATCTTTACATTAATTAAGTTGAAGTGAACACAATTTTTAAAGCAACAGTAAAGAAATGCATTTCTCATGCATACATTTTGTGTAATTTTGAACTGTTATTATTTAACTCTTTTTTAAAAAAATAATTTGTAATGTCATATGCTCAAGTTTCTCAAGATTGCTCAAAAGTTTCTAGGTAACAACAATGTTAAAATAAACAAAGTAGATTAAAATGTAAAAATGAATCCTTATCATACTTAGCATAGCTTGCTTACTAGAATATAAATAAGACCTTCAACAATTGGCATTTTAACGATGGCTTTGTTTTCCTCAAAGTATAGCAGATACAAATCAAGTCACCCCCCCAACCCCCTCCCCATGCGCCATCCTCTGGGAAGTCTTTCCTAAGCCTCCAAATCCTACTGGGGAGGCTGTTAGATACTCTCGGAGGCTTCTGTTTTTTCTTCTCTCTTATCACTTGTGCCCCACTGTGTATGCAGTGACCTTGAGCATCTGTGTTCCTTATGGAAAAAAGATCAGTGAGCAAGGGGAATATGCTTTCCTGTTACAAAGCTAACATTTATTGAATATCACTCTGTTTTGCCTGTGATATCTCATTTGATCTTCATATCACTTCTCTAAGGTGGGTACTACTTGTCCTACCAAAGACAGAGTGGCCCTGTGGTTAAGATTTTGGACTCTGAAGCCATAAGTGCCTGGGATTTTCATCCTGCTCTGCCATTATTAACTGTTTAGATTTAGGCAAGTCAATGACCTCTGTATATCTCCATTTCCTCATTGTAAAATGAAGATAAAAATGGTGTGTACCACAGAGTTTTTATGAGAACTAAATACTTTACTATATAAGGCACTTAGAATAGTGACATGCATGTAGTAGATGGCAAGCAAATGTTATCTAGAATTACCCACATTTTACAGATGAGGAAACTGAAGCTTAAGGAATCTGAGTCACAGGAGGTAAATGGGGGAGTTATCTTACTCTTAAACACTCAGAAAACCTGCCTTATAATACAAAATCTTAAAAAGTTTATTTGCAAAATAAAGAATAACAATAAGTGATAGACAAATGTTGTTGGAATGAATGGCAGAAATATCACCTTCCTCAGCACAGCCGCCCAGACCAGCCTTGGAGGGCAGGCAGACACACCGGGCCCACGGGCACTCAGACAGCTGCCCCAGAAGCTGTTCCCACTGAGAAACATCCTGGTTGAGACCTTAATGGAAGGTATTAATTCCTGGCATCCGATCGCTATTCAGAATGTCTGCTTTTCTTTCCTTAATTAATTAAAATCATTACATACCTTTGACCTGTAGGTTCATCTCTGAAAGAAATCCTCATTAAAGCAAACATTTTTATGTATAAGATGTGACCAAACAGCTTGGGAAGTGGATCTGTGGGTGTTGGGGACAAGGACAGGTTCAGGAATCATTCATTTACTCAACAAATGTTTACTTGAACAACTATGGACCAGATGCTACACAAGCTGTTGGTATTTGCGATACTAAATTAGGTAAGGTCACATACTTTCCTTTTTCCAATTAAAGACTTTCTTAAGTAGTTGATACTGGGGAAATTGGTTAACTGCTTATATGTGGGAAATATATCTAGATTCTCACCTTCCACTACACATTAAAATTAAATCTTAATGCCTTAAATAATTAAATGTAAAAAGAAACATATATAATTAGTGAGTAATTACCTGATTTATGGTAGAGAATTTTTCAAATGCACAATTTCAGAAAAAAATGGAAGGTTGTAAGATATTAATTCAATATGAATATGTTCGTAAATCAAAATATCATGAAAATAACACACTAGCAAACATATTTGAAATAAATGCAGGAAGTCAGCAATCTGGAATTCACTTTGCTGCTCTGTAGGGCCTCGAGCCCTCCTGCAAGCCCACCACTCTGTCAGTTTATAACTAATCCTGCACTGATCGCCGCATTCCAATGCCTGGATCATTGCTTCAGTGTTCTCAAGAGCTCCCAAGTTCTTAAACTGATTTTAGATTATTTTCCCCCAAACACTTAACTGGTCTTGGTCCTAATTCCCAGTGAAATTCTTACCACGGCCTTTATCCAGCCTAGAACTTATCACATACTCCCAGTCTCGGCTTGGTCCCAGTCCAGCACAAACCTTTTTTTTTTTTTTAATTAAGGCTGGTCTAGTCCCATTTTCCTTCTGACAATATGAATACTGTCATTGACAGCTTCCCTTATGAATTATCACCAGTAAGTTTTTTTCCATTCTGGTATTCTTCCCCACTGGACTGCTGCTAAGAACCAGGCATGATTGCTTAGCTTGTCTGGATTGTGACAAAGATGCTAGAAAGGAAACATTCATATTTATTTTATTTTAAATGCCAGAAACTCATTATTTTTCTCTCTTCACCCAAAGAGTTATTCTGGATCTCCATGAAGAGATCTGGAATTTTCCAAAGGACATAAAATACCTGTGGAGCAGAAAAAGAGTTTGCTCTCATCTCCTGAAGGGTGAACAGTGAGATCCCTGATCTGAGCCTATTCATTGAGTGCTAGCTTCATAGCACATTTTAACAAGTCTTATAAAGTGTTTCCTCCCTCATAATGTGATAATCTTTTCTATTTTAAAAGTGTGCCTTCTTTCACAAGTTACAATATTAAGGAAGAAGAAAATAATTGGGTGTTTATCTCCAGTTGTTTACCTTACATTCAGGCTCAAAACTGTCAAATCAGAAAGCTGGGTGGCTAACTGAAGTGGAAACAGGAAACAACAACAATACACCTCTAACCCACAAGTTAAAACTCACTGAAACTTACAACGCGGTCAGCTGTGAAGGGAACTAACAAGGGAGTCTTACAACCCAGATGATCTGCCAGAGATCAAACTCTTCCATTAATGTGACTTCCATTAAATGATGTTTTTCCGGCCCTAGGGGTTAAACTGCTCATGGGAAGGCCTGTAGCCTGGGTATTTAGTGTCATTTTCCATATTTGTCAATGAATTAGAAGACACAAAACATTGTTGAGGGTTTAGATTTGGGGATTTGGGGCTGTTCGAGGGTATAAGTTCTATTTTTGAAGGGGAAGCTGGAGGAAAGATTTTCAATAATATTATTGAAACCCCAGTCTTATAATGTGAAAAACATCAGACAAATTCCAATAGAGGGCCATTCTGCAAAATACTTGACCAGACTTCCTCGAAATTGTCAAGGACACCAAAACAAGGAAAGTCTGAGAAACTGTCACAGCCAGGGGGGATCTAGGGGGACATGACAAATAAATGTAATGAGGTGTCCTGGATGGGATGCTTGATGAGAAAAGGGACATTGTATGAAAACTACGGAACTCTAAATTCTGTATGGACTTTAAATGAAAATAATATATCAATATTGGTTCATTAATTATAACAAATGTACCATACTATATAAGGTATTTGTAACAGGAGAAATGATAAGGGATATGTAGGAACTCTGTACTATCTTATATTTCTGTATATATAAACTGTTCTGAAACTAAAGTCTATTTAGAACTTAAAAAACTATATAGTTAAGATTAAAGTCTATTACTAAACTTTGTACAACTTTGATACATGATAATCATTATTCTTTTAAACTTTTCTTATTGAACAAAATTGTGGCTACCTACATTCACGTTCTTATTCTTTTTAAATTAGTGTTCTAAATAATTTATTGAGTTTTTTCTTAATCTAAAAGTAATGACTGCTCATTGTAAAGAATTAAGGGGATACAGGTAGAAAGAAGAACATTAAAATTACATAAACACATACAAATGAGATAGATCTAGTAGTGAAAAGGTATTTCACAAGTCTGAAGACCTGACTTTATCTTAAAAATGTACAAAGATTACATAATTTATAACATAACAGCTGCATAGCAGTGCATTATATAATAAACTGATAGGGGACTCAAGACCTGGAAATTTTCAGCTTAAGGAAAAAGTTATTAAGACTAGAAAGTAATGTGTATGTTAAAGGTTTTGTTTCAGAAACTACAGATAAGGCCCATCCTGGCTCCTGGGAAACAGCCAGCCCCCTGGGGCGCTGGCTAGAGGTTACCGCCTGGGGACCAGTTGGAGGCTTCCGGGCCTTTGTATCAAGGAAGAGACAGATGCTACCCCTCCCCTTGGGAACAGCACTGCCCAGAAAACAAATGCTTACCTAAACCTCCCTGAATTTCAAAGCCCTCACCATACCTTGTTTGTCTTCCCCCACCTCCCTTATAAAAATTCTGGCCAGGAAAGAGAAGGGAAGATGGTTTGTTACGGTATGAACTCGCCATCTTCTCAGATGGCCAGCCATCTGAATAAAGTGCCCATAAAGATTCAATCGCTGTCATTGCTTATTGGGTTTGGTAGTGATAGCAGCCCGAACACCGGTGTCTTATCCCTTTACAGAACTATTTTTATTTGGCCAGTGCATTATTTGGTGACATTAACATGCTTTACAATCTTTTAATGTTATGCTTTACAACTCAGCCAGGCATTCTTTGTATTAATTGTTGCCTAAGTCTGGAATTATTTCCTTAGCATAAATGCCTAGAAATGGATTTCTGACTCAAAAGCTATGAATGATTTTAAGATGCTTATAAACTTCATCAGATTTATGTTTGTGTCCTCCAATAAACTAAGTTTGAGTGTGTATGGAAGTTCCCTTCATTAATTAGATCAGTCATTCAACAATATATTTAGAGAGAACTTTCTATGTCCCTTGCTCTTCTCATAAAAGTCTCTGTTATCGAAATAAGGATGGATTACAAGAAAAATTTCAAAAGAAATTCTTACATTTTTAAAACTGTAACATTCTGTACTAAAAATGTTTTGGGTTTTTTCCCTTGTTTTATTATGAAATATAAAGTAACATTGTTAAATATATTAAATAATGAAGGGAGAAATAGACATTTATTAGTGCTTATTTATATTTTTGTGCTTCCCATAATAACAAAGCTTCAACTAAAATCAGTTCATATGCATGTTTATTTTGTTAAATTGGCAAATTTGAAACTGATCAATTGAATTCAGTGTGTTTTATATAAAACAGTGTATACAATGTTATTATTGTAAAATAAATAAATGCATTTTAGCCAACAAAATAAAGTATGCACAAAGTGTTACTTTATTTTCTGTAAATTGGCTGTTCTGTCTTCCCCCACCCCATGGTTCCAGCATTATGGGAAATACAATCTCAGTTATTATCATATCTTCTCTTGCCCCCAAGGTCTGTGGAGATACTTCCAGAAGCACCCACTCCTTTTCCCACATGGTCTTTGAAGGTGTAGAGGCTCTGCTGCTTCTTAACAGCCAAGCACCTTCGGGGCTCAGGTTCCTTTTGTGGGAGGGTGCCAAGACCTCTTCCTCTTTGTAAATCTGGAATCAGCTCTTTCCTCCCCAGGCACTGGGCTCAGGAGCCCATCAATACAATCTCCTGCATCAACTTTCTCTCTGAAAAAGAAAGACCCAGCCTCAAGGGGCAGCAGCTTCTACTTCGGAGCCCTGCAGAAATTCCTCAGGCAAAATTTCCCAAACTGACAATTATCTGTTGGAATCCTACAGTAGAAAAAGTACAGATGAAAGAGAGGCACAAAATAATATTTCAATATCTCTTTCTTTTTTTCCATCAAAAAAAAAAAAAAAAAAGGATCTTGCCTAGTGCAGACGTTGTTATCAGTGCTCCTGAGATGACTTCTCTGGTGTCTTAGTTTCCTAGGAATTAGCAAGTAAGGGGGCAGGGGTCTTAGAATAATTTAAAAACAAAAAATGCATACTATGCTTAAAGCAAAATGAATTCACAAGGTTTTAGATCAGGATCTTCAAATTCCAATGTGGTTATGCTCAGGATTGCTGCAGACAAAGTTCTAAAATGGGAGATTCGCTTTGTTTGCACCTGCCAGGAATGTCTTTATCCATGAGCACTTCAAGTTCCCATACCTGACAATGACATCTTCCTTCACTTTTCCTCTAAAACTCTGGCTCTGATGCTCAAGGCAAGCTTCACAGATCTTAAGCATGTGCAGGTTAGCAATGAGAGAAAAATACTTCTGGAGCTCCTTGGAGACCAAGCTCTAAGTGCACAGCCAGAGACATAACTTTTGTAGAGGGAATGTCACACCTGTTCTCAGGAAAAGATGCTGTTATAGCAAACCAACTGAAAACACAATTTGAAGCAACTAAACCAATCATGTCTCTGAAAACTGAGGAACACAGTGTTCAAAAGGCTTTACCTCCAGTGAATGCAAAGTTACCTTGCTAGTTTAAATGGGCAGCTATGAACATGTGGGAAGCTGGGATGAAGGGTTACTTACACACTTTCAAGAGTTTCTGGAGTAATGATGTGGGCAGTGGGCATCTGTTTAGCATAATTTTCTACATAAAAGGTGTTTTTCCCACCCTGGCTGGTGTGCCTCTGCGGACTGGGCATCAGGGAACACGCCTGGGTATTGGTCCAGGTCCCCGGTAAGGGGCGCACAAAAGGCAGCCAAGCACTGTTTCCCTCCCTTTCTTTCTCTCTCCCTTCCCCTCTCTAATATTAAATAAATAAAATCTTTTTGAAAAATGTTATTTTTTTCCCACTTAAATTGAAAGTCAGAATTAATTAATCCATCCCTGGAGCAGAGGGATACATTTATCTCTTTGTAAATGTACTTCGCTTGGCTTGTTCATAGTTGTGTACATGCTTGCCTCCTCTGTTACAATGAACTGCTCGGAAGCAGAAGCTGGGTCTCAATCCTATATTCACTCGTTCATTCAGGAAATGCCATTGCTTCTGCTGTGAGGGAGATCACAGTTAAGTAGCTGAGCTAGATATACGCAGCAATTATGAACTGATGTGGGAATGTGGAAATACGCGTAAAAGACACTGGATTTCATTGATAGGTCAAGCAACTGGGCTCTGTGTCTTTATAATCCCAACACTTAGCACAGTACTTGACATACTGAGAACTGTGGCTGCTGAGCAGAATTAAACCAACAGAGTAATCATGTCTAAATCGAATTTAGATTTGAATTCTTGTCGACTTACTACTAATCATGTAATATGTGGCCTTTTTTTCCCTGCCCTATGAGTTTACCAATATTGCCAATAGATGATCTATATAAAAATAAGCATTGTTGTAAAAATAATGCCACCCTAAAGATATGTGAGCAAGCAGTGCTTCTTCAATTCTAATTCTAGAATTCATTCTCAATATCCAAAAACTAATCATGATAGTAGTCACTAAAGTATATGGAAGAAGTAAGGAGATTATCTAATTATTATTTTATGGCTGGTAACGGGGAGCCCAGAGAGGTGATGAGAAAGGTTAATGATGGCAAACGTAGAGGATGTCAAAGTCTTCATATCATGATTAAGAAACTTATTCTGTCTCTGGTTTTTGGAGGTTTTATTTCCATCCTCATCATCTGAGCAGTTAGTATTTACAGATTATGACACTTTTATGCTCTGTCTTGGAGTGTAGTTAAATTGCCTTAACCTTATGTTCATCTCTCTTCTAAGACAAGATTTTGGTGGGGGAACTTAATCTTTTACATCTCATGTTAATATCCTCATTCGCTGTTATCTGAATGATGGAATAAATACTATTTTGATCTGCATTGAGTGCTAGTTCTGGTTGAATCCCTTAGTATTAACATTTTTCTTCACTTTGATCCCTTTAATGAAATTGAAGAAAATCTGCCTTATCAGTATGAACCATTTTCCTCTAATGAATGAGGTTTTGTTTTTAGAAGTTAACAGGGTTGAATTCACAAAGATCTGAGAAAAAGTCTCAACATATACATTCACAAACTAGATTCATATTCCTATAATCAATAAACTTGCATTATTTTATAATAAAAAATCTAGATCCTGTATTAAATATTTTCTTCTGAAGTCATAAACAGAGCAATTACCATGACTTATCCCAAAGAAAATGTATATGAGATCGGGTGGGCAATATTTCATGATCTGTGATATCTTTATTCTGCACAATCACTTAAAACTCATCTTAAACATGTTTCATCTTTTGTAAAGACATAATCATGCAACATTTTGGGATCATTACCTCTTCCTTTGGTCAGAAACAGAAATTGTTTGAAACACTTCTAAAGGAATTTCAAAGATAAGTGCTTTGAAAAATTGCAAATGACTATTAACTGTTCATAAAAAGAGCCCGTATGCCCTGATGAGAAGCCAATCATGTTTAGACAAATTTAGAAGATGACATTGTAGACCTAGCAACACCTAGAAGATCTTTTCACACATCATTTGGTTTTCTTTTTTCCCTTTGATGGGTGGATGAGCAAACTTTAAGGAGTTAATGGGCAGATAAAAGTTGAAATAGGAAAGGACAGTGATGTTAAGACAAGCTAAAAGCTCTCTCCAACACCAATTCCCAACAGAGCCTCCCCAGCCCTTTCCCCTGTGAACTTTTTGTGTTTCGTTCATTTTGCTGGAATTGGAAATGGAGAGGCCAAGAAAAGGCCATATCCTGCTTCATTGACTAAAGCTATCCTGTAAGTGAGTTTAATGGGTTAGAAGTTAATACCAGTGACAAGTCTAAGAAAAGTTACCAAGTGTTTCCAGTGCCTAGAGGCTCCCTGTGGCTCTGACTTCTTCGCCTTTCCTTCCAGCCTCTTCTCTTATCCGCTGAAGCCTCCATAACAAACAAGGGACATCTATTAGGAAACAAAACCAGCAGCTAATAGAAGAGCATAGAGCCTCGTTAACAAAGGATCAGGCAAATAACTATTTCTAATTACAATGGACTTTAAAGTGATGGTCAGGTGAACAAAGAAGTTCTTGAAGAGAGAAATGAAATTTCCTTTATTTGCAAATTACTGCTTTTTAAAAATGTACCCTCTAAAAAGAGGTTTTGCTCTGCTCTGATGTGAGCCCTCTCCAATGCACTCACTTTCTCTGCATGCATCTATTTTGACCATTTTCTTATATAATTTTCCTATATGGCTTCTTACAAAACATATACAAGGAAATGGTCACAGAGAAGTCAAATTATTTCTGTCAACTGAGCACAAAAAAAGGGCTTTTTCCTTGACTTTGTGATATTTCTTTTTACCTTTTAGTTGAGGTATTGTATACAAAAGTGCCAAACTCATTAAATCACAGCTCTCAGAATTTTCACAAACTGAAACCTCCGGTGAACTCCGCACTCAGTCTAAGAACTGGACACGGCCATCCTATCAGTTTCCTAGGGCTGCCAGAACTAAGTCTCACAAACTGGGTGCCTCATGACAACAGAAAGCTATTCTGGAAGCCAAAAGTCCAAAATCAGGTTTTCAGCAGGGTTGGTTCTTTCTAGAAGCTCTGGGGGAGAGTCTTTTTCATGCCTCTCTCCTAGATTCTGGGGACAGCCAGCAATGCTTGGTGTTGCTTGGCTTGTAGGTGTATCATTCTAACCTCTGTCTTCATCCTCTCATGGACTTCTTCCCTGTGTGTCCCCCCTTCTTTTTATAAAAATACCAGCCATGTGGGATTAAGGGTCCATTTTAATGATAGACCTTAACCTGATAACATCTGGTAACACCCTATTTTTATTTATTTATTTATTTTCTTTTTTTGTTATTGTTGTTCAATTACAATTATCCCCATTTTCCCCCATTATGCTCCCCTGTCCTACCCACCCCCACCTGCCACCTTCAACCCTTCCCCACTTCCCCACACGTTGTCTTTGTCCATGGGTCTTTCATACATGTTCCTTGATGACCCCTCCCTTACTTTCCCCCTCTATCTGCCTCCCTCTCCCCTCTGGTTACTGTCAATTTGTTCTTCATTTCCATGTCTCTGGTTCCGTTTTGCTTGATTGTTTTTTTTTTGTTGAGTAGGTTCCACTTATAGGCAGTAACACCCTATTTTTAAATAGGTCACATTCATAGGTACTGGGGGTTAGAACTTCAATGTATCTTGTGGAGGTTCACAATTCAACCTATAACAACCAGTGTTCCAGATACCCTCTCATTCTCCTTTCTACTCACACATTCCCACTCCAAAGACAACTGCTATCTCAACTTCTGACAATATAAATTTGTCTTTAGAGCTTTATTTAAATCATACATATCAACTCTTTAGGGTGTAATATGATTTTTCAAGGCAGCTTCCAAATGTTAATAGTCACTCAGATTGTCTGAACTGGTCCTACTCTTAATATTACTGACCAGCAATCAGTTACATAATCAGCATATATAGTTTTAAAAATCAGTTAGTTAAGCTATCAGAAAATTACTATGCAATTAATATGGAAGAAAAGTGAAGGGGTTCAGAACATGCCACCCCCCAAAATATAGCCCCTTGGCATATTTAATATTTTAAGCTGAAGGAATTTGAGAAACTGACCTTAACCCTACCTTCTCTGAAACAAGTTATAAGACTCTCCTGTAAGAGGTGCCCTCCCTACACCTGGAGGAAAGGAGCAAGCAGGCTTTTTCCAAGGCAGAGAGATGCTGAGAAGAATCTGTATGAATGAACAGGACTTGTTAAGATTCCCCTAGTCTACTACACTTCCTTAATACTCCTTAGCATATCATATCTCTCCACAAATCTTCCTAAAATGTAGCATTGAAAAAACTCATGGTTAACCACTTCTTGGGGTTTTTATGTCCTTATGAGTCTTCCAGGATACATAAAATGCATATTAAATAAATTTGTGTGCTTTTCTCCTATTAATCTGTCTTTGTCATCTAATTTCAGACAAAGCCCAGGGCACTAAGGGGATCTGGAGAAAATTTTTCTCCCATACAGAAGAAAGCAAAGCAAGTTTGTTTATAAGCAATGGTTCTACAGCAGTGGGAAAATCTTAAATGAACACATTGGATGCATTCAGCTCAGCAACCCAACATTTGTAGTATCAGGTGTGCAAAAAATGTACCTTCTCTATGTCTCAGAGACTCACCAAATTTCTTATTTTGAGCCAGTACTCCAACAGGACAGTAGAATCTTAACCTCAGTAGATTTATGTTTCCTGGGGATTGGGTCTAAGTCCTGGGGAGCTCTGTAGTGGGAAACCCAGGGAAGGGATTTGGGGTATCACTTCTGCCTCTACCGGTATCTGCCAAGATGTGCCTAGACCTGTCTGATTAAGGGTTATTAATCCACCCCCATCTCTGAAATGGTTCAATTCTTGCAGATCACTCCTGTACCTCTGACTTTCCTGAGAATCTTCCTGCAGCTTTTAGCTCATGTGAGAACCCTGGAATCTCTGAGGCCATTCCTTTGTTCTCATCTGCCTTGGGCTTTGCCACCTTCCCAGAACTCCAGGGAAAGTAGGCTGTAGAACATTCTGCTCTTACCCCATCCCCTTCTCACCAGCCATTCTACAGAGCTTAGGGAGGCAGAGAAATTCTGTCTTCTTCTCTGCCTTGATCATTCTCCCAATCATTTTGTCTAGGCCTTGATTCTTCTAAGTTCCCTTGAAGGTTTTCTCTTTTGTTTTTTCAAATATATCCTCATTTTAAGTTAATAAATACAATATGGACAACATGGTTTTGTAATCTTGGATGAGTTTTTTATTCTAATTAAAGACTGCCCTTATCTGTAATGAGGAAAAAAAACAGGTTAAACCTCATAGATATTTTTTAGGGAGGGAGAGTTAAACTGACTGAGATTTTCTCTGTAAAGACTTATAACTATGTCTGGCACATAAATTCTATAATGCTGGTTAGTAATTAATAGTTAATAATTAATTACACCTTAAATGAAATGAGAGAGGCAAAATAATAGAAGAAAAACTCACTTTGCAAATTAAGAACAAATAGTTTTTCTAAACTTATAAAACTCATTCTAAATTCAGTAATGAGGTTGTAGAAATGAAGAACTGTAGTGAGGTGCCAAGAATGGACATGTGAAGCTCTATTTGCTTCAGTGTGGTAGCTAATGGTACTGTGAGAGTTGTGGGGAGATCCTTGTATGTGTCCTTGACAGAGGACTGCTCTCCAAGAAGTATAAAACCTCACAAGCAAATAAGCCAAAAGACAATTATTTTCAGTAAGTTTAAGCCATCCCAGAAAGATAGAGTTAAGGTAAGATTTTATCTAAAATATGGAAAGAAATAATGGCATCATGACAACTATAATTAATTTTTCAAATGACCACAGAATTAGCCAATGAAGTGGAAGCCATGGGTTGTCAACACAACAATTAGTCCTCCCAGACTGAGTAAACACAGACAGGGAAGTAGTCACTTCTAAATGGTTCTTCATTTTATCACTTTCAGTGGTGTCAAATACACTCCAATTAAGACTTAAGTAGCATGTTAAGTGACACTGGTCTCACTGAATCTAAAGATCACTTTCACAGTAAACACTTTGTTTGAGGACCATACACCTAGTGGGGGACAATAAATATTAAATGGAAATGGTACTAACACCTGAGGTATCATATGTCAGACCCGCTCACAGTCATCTCAGCTGGAATGCACAGAAGCCCAACTGGATGTCTACTTGACTCTGCAAGTTATCCTCATCAAGACGTTGGGAAGCATTTTTGAAAGAGAGAATTAGTGACCAGCTGTTCTTCTTCTACAATGAAATGAGAGGGGAAATGTAGCTGAAATGCAGCAGGAAGGATGTAAGTTATATGGGAGATAAAATGAACTCATCATGGAGAGTAGAAATTATTAAACACAGGTACCAGGAAAGGCAACTGTAGAATCTTCTTTAAAGATATTTCTTTTTAAAAATCAGTGACAAAATCTGTGGAGATTCATGTACATCAGTGCTTCAAATTAATATATATATGGATTAAAGTGAACAAACTATGCTGAACTAGATGAACTAGGTGCTTTATAAGATTCCTGTTATCGCATAGCACTGCAAAGATATTAAGAATGCAAATACTGAGAAAGTCATATGGCACTTTGACTTACCTCAAACTTTTCTAAATCTTAGGAACTAGGTTCCAAATTCAATTATTGCAGCTACTTTTCACAGCTACACTCCTGCATAGGAAGTCGATATCAGAGACTAGCAATAAATAAAGTACTTAAAAATTCCCACATGACCATTAATTTATTAAATGTCCTGTTCATAAATTATCCAGAAAGTGATTTCCCAGTGAATGACTTAAATAAGAAAGCTGTAGTTCACTGTTTCGTTTGTTAAGATTAAATGTTTATTAAAATAGAAATCAGTGCAGTGATTAATATTGCGTAGAATAATAGTTAATGGATTTGGGTAAAGTTTGTCATATATTGGTCTTCAATAAAGTAGATTAACTCTTTAAATTATCTTTTTTTAATTTAAAAAATGCATGTATAAGCACATGAAAAATGAAAGAATAAAGTAGATATATTAGTAGTATTGCTTATGGATAAAATTTAGGTAGCTGTTCTCTTCTTTCTCTTTCTTGTTTTTTTTAACCTGTCTGTGATGAATAAACATTATTTTTAAAATGAGAAGCAAAAGCTATTCTGAAAATAAAGAACATTGTGTCTTAATGGTGAAGAATAGGTGACCATTCTCAAAATGAAAATGCTCTCATGGAGCAGAAAATGCAATCACGATGAGTCTAATTTGTGCCTTTTCATCCCCTAAACCTCTCCTTCAGCCTGGGTGGAGGCTAGTATGTTCTGTGGACGGAAAGGAGAGGAGATAACATCTATTTAAAAATATCAGCTGACTTCACTGAATATTGCAGAAAGAGCCTGGCATTTCAGGGTCTGATGAATCATCTTGGTGGGAACTTATTTTGATGAAATAAACCTACCATCATGAAAATTGTGCCTCTGCAACCAAACTTAAATGTATTCAATGTGCTGAACTTATGTGTACTATAATAATGTGGCGTTTGTAAATATTCGGACAAAGAATGAGCCAAATTACTGCGTTAAAAAAATCTTTCTCCACATTACACTTGAATTACAGGGCTAATGTTTAAATTTCACAAAATATGTTTCAAACAGCATCACTTTTTTAGTTATTAAAGCAAGTTCTTTATGGAATACTTCTTGACCTAACTTGATTTACATCTACTTTACAGTAATAAATTATGTTTTTCCATTCAAATATAACATAGCTTCACAAGAGAATCATAGTATGGCCATATAAAGGGTTGAAAGATGTTTAGTTGCTATATAACCTTTTTACAGATAAAGAGCAAAGAGAGTCAAACCTTTACATGTATGCTCTGTATAGGAGAAACCAATTGTTGATATTTATTTTGAAAAAAGGTATTGAAAGGAAGATTGCATGTGAGTAAGGTCTAGTGCCTAGACTTAGAAAAGGGACCAAGGATTTATGCCTGGCGTGTTAGCCTGTGGTGAAAAGTATGCAGATAACCAGATCTCTAAGAGAAAACCCAGATTCCTTTAAGGGAATGCAGGGATATATGCTTTATTTACTGGTGTAGTTTCAGGAGACTGCAGCTTCTTGGAGAAGCCTCATGGCCAACACAATTTCTGAACTTTAAAGTAGCAGCTCTCTCCAAGGGTGGCCCTGCCACCAACATCCTTCACTTGTGAAATGCAGACTTGGGGCCCTACCTCAGACCCACTGCATCAGAAACTTTGGAGAAAGGCTCAGCAATCTGCTTACCAAGGCCTGCTGGTGGCTTTCATGCACACTGTAGCTCAAGAACCACTGTTATGGAGTAACAGTGTCAAGCAATATGGAAGTCATTAGCGATTAGCACTCTTCTCCAAATATTTCTTGTTCTCTTCCTGAGCCTACAATGAGATTACTTTTGCCTTATCCTAAAAGTTAGATGTGGCCATCTGATTTGTTTGAGCCAATATAATGTGAGAGAAAATGCTGTATTTCATGTTCTAGATGGCATCTGCTGGGACAAGGGGTATGTGGAGCAAAGGCCCAGCAGACTCTTGAAGGACATATTACATGAGCAAGAAGTAAACCATTACTTCTTTAAGCCAATGATCTTTGGGAATTGCTTGTTACAACACAACCTAGTCTATTCTGACCAATACTAGAGGTCCAAGGACTGTGCACACTGCTCAGACCATCCCACCAACATGGTTGACGATGCTATACACATTTCAGGCAGAGTTCCATCACAAATATAGCATTAGAGTATCCTAAAAGATAAAGGACAGGGGCAGAGCAGAGAAGAGAGGTAAACTGGCAGAGGCAAGTTATAAATTCAAAGAATATTTTTAAATATTTTGCTCAGGACCACAGTTTGTAATACGGACAATCAGAAACTGCAGATAATATGAATGCAGAATTCAAAGACCAACCACAGGAGAACCTTTCTGCAAAAGCCACTGGTGAGAGGCCTTTCCATGGGTGCCACAAAGATGTGAGCCCAAAAGAAGGAATGCAAGAAAGGGAATGGCAGCAACAGAAAAGACAGCATTTCTGTCAAAATCAAAATTGATGGCATTGAACTATGGTTGACTATATTTCCTTGAATTAGACTTGTCTACAATGGGTGCAAATTAAGGCTCATGATCATGTTAAGGAAAAAGGTAGAAATCTGCACTTCTGTGTACATGATTTCTTCTGTAATTTTAAAACTATTCTAGTTAAAGAAAAAAATACATATATTCATAGTGTAAGAGACAATGAGAAAGTAATAGGGCAATGAGACAGAGAAGGCTGGGGAGATAGATGGTTCTGGAAAGGTGGTTCTGAAAAGCCTCTTTGGGAATTGGCACTCACTTTTTAAACTTTTAAGGTCAGTCCTAGTGATGGGAAACTCTTCGAGATTCTAGGGAAGCTGAAATTCTGGCAAGGGAAAGAACACAACGTGCAAAGGCCTAGAGGCAGGTGTTAGTGTTCAAGTGACAAAAAGAATTCTCTCTACATCAACACTTCTTTCTACAAGGATTTCTCAGCCAGAATTGCCAAGAGAATTAAGCCCTATAAGAAATGATTTGAATGACAACTTTCTCAGTTCTCTCAAGTTTGGTACCATTCTTGACAGGAGAAAAGTCATGTAGATGCATGCTTAAGAAACTACAGCCAATTCTCTCACAGAACACCAGATGAGAAGGGCTAGCTGGAGGGTGGGATACTGTAAAAAGATTTAGAGGAAGTCAAGAAGGCAGGTAATAGCTCAGAGAGGATTGGGGGTTTTGTTTTATATGCAATGGCAAGCACAGGAAGATTTGAAGCAGTGGGATGCTACATCTGACTTACATTTCTAAAACATCACTGGCTGCCGCTTTGAAAATGGAGTACAAAAAGACAAAAGAAAAGTTATTCATTCAGTAGGCTTCTGTGTTATTCCAGATGAAAGATGACAAGATGCGGATGGCTGGAGTGGGAGATGATGAGAAAAGTCAAACTTAAAATACAATTTTAACGTCAGGCTAGACTTGCTTGTGGGCTGGATATGGGGCTGGGTGAGGGAAGAAGAGATTAGAGAGAGTCATGAGTCAAATAGTATTCCTGAGCAATTCATGTTGTGATGCTGTTAAAGGATATGAAGGAGATAAAACGAAGAACGGATGAGGGTGGAAGAGTGAAAAGAGAGGACGGAAGAACCCTGTGGAGATGCCAAGTTGACAGCTGAGTAAATGAATTTGGGGCTCAAAAGAGAGGCAAAGGCTAAGTATGTAAATAAGGGAGTCATCAGTATATAAAAGTATTTAAACCACATTATGGGATAAGATCACCTAATTCTATTAATTTGTCTTAGAAAGTCCCTCAAATGCATCTCTTCCTCCATTAATCTTTATTTCTCAGAAGCCCACTGCACTATTTCTATACCTGATATGTGGTCTCTCTCTCCTCAGCAGTCTTTCTTGTTCATAACTGTATAATTCATCATCCTGTTATACAAATTAGATCATTATATTATTCAATAAAACTGAGTACTCATGTGCAAATCTCTCAGGTGCTTTGGTGACTCAAAGATGAATAGGAAATAGATTTTGATATTAGGAGCTTATAGTCCACAGAAAAGACAGGTTTGTAAAAAATACTATATTTCATGGTAGAAAATGATAAGATCCTTAAAAAGGAAAAGGAAATATTATACGAAATTTAGGAGATGGAGAGGTGACTTTTAGCTTTGTGGATCTAAAGTCTTCATTAAGATGGTTGTATTTGGTTTGGAAGAAGGTACTCAAAGGATGTTTTTACCTTGTTGACCAACTTCATGGTCCTCCATGGTCCCCACTCTTTCAGAATCTGTTTAATTGCCTCTTCCTCCACTCTCTGACCTTTTAAACATTGGTGTTTTCAAGGGTTCAGTGTTAGGTTATCTTTATTTGGTACAACACTCATGTCCTGGGCAAGCTCATCATTTCTGATGGTAAATTTATCTTTGTCCTTCCAATATATAGCCAATACAATTTTTAAAAATTAAATTACAAAGCCTATCAACTCTGTTGCTGCTGGGACTAACATCCAAAATCTGATCTCGACTACCCCATCTCCTCCTTGTTCTGTGTCCATTCTCTGAACTCCAACCACTCTGGGTTCCTCCAGTAAGACATACTTCATTCTGCCTCAGAACCATTATCCCTAATATTCCTGGTATGTGCAAAATTCCTTCTTTTCCACTTTCCTATATCACTCAGCTCACTTCTATGACTTCTCAGATTAAGATTCCACAGGACTTGCTGTTACACATTCTCACAACAGCTTTCATTTTGCCTTCCTTGTCCTATCAAACTTATAATTTGTTTATGCATTTGTGCAACATTTGCTGTCTTCTTAACTGTTTCAAAAGTCTATAAGCACCAACAGGCCTGAAACTATGTCATTCTTATTCAGCACTGCACCCACAACACACACAAGACCTGAATCATTACAAGTGCAATTTGATTTGTATTACTCAATGCTAAAATGCTTAACATGCTATTCCACTGTTTCCTGATTTGATTATGTGCATCCTCATTTCTCATATATCCCCCCTATCTACCACTTCAATGCCAGTTCCTCTGTAATACTGTAATTCACAGTTTCACCTATTAAAACTCTGGCCATTTTGAAGAGCTAGTTTTTCTTCCCCCTTGACCATGAAGTCTCCCCCGATCACTTCTGTCTAAGATGGTTTTCCTCTCCCATAAATATGTGGTGCATTCTCTGAGTTGTTTTAACTGACTTGGGTCACTACTGCCAAGGTTTATGGATGTATTATTACCTCTGAATGTCACATACTTATAATCTGAAGCAGTTAGGGGTATGTATTCTATAAATCTGTATGCACTGACAGCATCTACCATATCATTTTAGAATTTAGGAAATATCAAATCATACTTGCAAAATGAATTGTTAACTGCCCCCACCAAATGCTGAGACTTAAAGGAATAATATTATTTGAAAAGTTCTCAAATATAGAACACTTCATTCCTGCATGACATTAGATAAAGAGAGAATTGTCATTTTTGGTTGTAGACTATGATGTCCAAAGAACTGAAATAGAATTATCCTATTCTTATTTTTACATTAATAGATGTTCCTAATCTGTTTGTTGTCAGGATAATGGGATCTTACTAAAATAATGACAGCTATATGACCTTCCATGACCAGGTTGTCAGGGGACTTAAACCATAACATGGAGGGACCAGTTACAGATACATGGCTGTTTAGCTCATTAGAAAACATAATATGAAAGAGAAACAGGCATCTTGGCCATCTTCAAATATTAAAGTTTCTGTAATAGAAGAGGAATTAAACTTATTCTATATGGCCCCAAGAAACCTTTCTAAGAATAATGAATAGATATTTCAGGAGGAAGAACATTTACTTAATATAAAAGTGAGCATTATAATATCCAGAGCTCTGAATGATAGCATGAATTACCTGTGAAGGTACTGAGTCTCCTTTTGCTTGAGGCATTCGACAAGTTGTATAAGCTTAACAGGAAGGCTATAGGAGATTTTAAGCTCTACAAGGTTGTATCTAACACTTTTCACACCTGAGAGTCTTTGATTCTATAATAGCTAAAATGTACAGAACATTAATCATATGTCATATCCTGTCCTAAACATTTTATATGTATTATTTCATTTCATTGTCACAACAGCTGTTATTACACCCATGATTAAAGAGAAGGAAACTGAGGCACAGAGACATGAAATAGTTTGCCTTAGCTCCCACCATTAGTAAGAGTTTGATACCAGTAAGTCTTTCAGACCCTAGGCTTTTATTGTACCTCTCATAATCACATGGCAGATGTAAGTCCAAAATGGGCAAGGGCTTGCCTGGAAAACTGTATAAGAAGGTAGAGAAGTGGGGTGATCTCCAGAAGGGAGTGTGAAAGAAACGTCACCTTATGAACCGATGGCACAGATATTCTCAAACAATGAATTCAAAGAATAACTGGAGGCACTTACACTCCTGTATGATGACAATAGACAGGCCACTAAAACACACACCCAGGTTATTATATTTTGAGGATATGAAAACAGTGTAATTTAATTCTCCTTATAAATCAATTTTCTTGCATCATTAAGACTAAGCTCTGAAACTCAGTACCCTAAGAAAGAAAAGAAACGATACCATCTAAAATTAAAACAGTACACAAGATAGAGAAGAAGTGGGACGTGATGTGGGGAGGCATAACGGAGAAAGAGTAGGGAAAATAGGAAAAGAAAGCAAGAAGTCCCATACAGGAACCTCACATCGATTCATTCTGGAGGGAGTGAGATAAAAACCCCAGATATGTTGAGAAGGATGCTGAATGCAGAGGTCTCTTGACCTGCTTTCCTGGACCCTGAGAAGAGACTGTTGTACCCAATGTCCCCGAACCAAACAGGAGCAAGTCCCTGCACCAACACAGGAGCAAGAGGAGGACACCCCTCTAGGACCTTAGATGTTACTGAGCATTTTCATTGGGGATCATGAAAAATAACTGATTCAAGAGCCAGAAGGACTGCAGGGCGGTTTCCATTATCATGGTTGAAATCGTCGCCAGAAAACAAAGTGTGAAATGCTCAAGCTGGAGGTCAGTTAGAGGGCTTAGCAGAGATCTACAGATAATAAGCACACCATAAAGAGAAAGAGACTGAATGTGGGGGCAGGAGGCGGGTGGGAATTGAAAACACTGGTTATGGTCAATGCGGGGAAGAACACATTGACCAGAAGTAGTGCAGCAGGATGATGAATCACCAGGCATTGCAGGGGATAGTCCAGGTGTGGCATGGAATATTCAAGGATGCAGAGAAGAATATAAGAACTTGAGCCAGGACCTGAGGTCCATTTCGTTGCCATAGGGACACACAGTTGGTCTCTCTAACCAAACGCTGTCTTAGAGAAGGGTCATCTACAAATACTAAAATAATAATTTAAAAAACCCTAAAAAGTCAAACCTGAGCATTTAAACAAAAGATTCTGAGTTAACCAAAATGAAGCTAATTCAAAAGTGAGACACTCTTCACTTTAATTGGTGATTTAAATAGTTTCCCTTCACCATCCAGTAGGAATTCACAAGAAAGTTTGGATCATTAGAAGGTAAATGACAACTTAATATACATTTTTCTTTTCCACATTTCAATGTATTAAGAGTTAAATATCCTCCCCTAAAGGCTTGATTTAAAAAAATAAATTTTCTTAAAAAATAAAAACAAAAAACTAAGTTCTTTGAACTATTTGTGCAAGAAGTTGGATTTTATATAATCATTTAACATACTTGGGAGATATTTCTCACTGTTCTATTGAAGCAAACCTAGCTGGGAGAAAAAACCAAGCCGGCATCATCGTCTCCTGACTGGATGATCCCACACTGGGGAACTGCATCACAGGTGAATTTTAGTTTCTGATTCTTCTGGCTTCTAACATTTGCCAAATGCATTCTCCGCTGGGATCCTGAGAGTTGCCCAGTGATTTATTTAGGACTTATCACTAAATGTCACTGAGCTCCCATATGGTTTTGAAAATGTGCAGTTGCAATAAACATAACATTATTTTAATTCTGTAAACCACTGGTACTTATATTTTGCTAACTCACTTCAAATTATTGTACTGTTATAAATTGTGCATATAACAATTTTAAAAGATTTGAAATATGAACCATCTATATGTGTGTTTTAAGCATATAGAAAGGTGTTTCTATGTTATGAGAAATAATATAATTTATGTAGTTTATAAAATTTGGAGAAAACTAATATAATGTAAGGGAACATGATGAGTGAAATATGAATGAGCCAGGTTTTGGAAACATTTCACTTTGAGTCAGAAGTGTAATATGGTCACAAAAAATCCTAATGCAGGAAACATCTTGTCCCATGGTAACTTGGTAGCTGCTTGCAGAACCAGTGCCTTATACTTTGGGAAACACTGACACATAAAATTGTTAACTAACAAAACTATGAATAAATAAAAGAATGTCACAGAAAGCAATTTTAAGACTATGTGGTAAAACTTGACTGACTATATTTGGGAAAACAGAAAATAAGGTCCTAGCCTTGGGGTATTCATCAGTAATAAGAACTGAGAAAAATATCTCAAATCCTGTGTGACTCTCTCAATGAGACTAGTTTTCACAATGTAAAAAGCAAAACAAATATTCATGAGAGAAAATTGAACCCTTAAGTAGATGAGGACATTGTAAGGTAGCATGCAGGTACACCAAATGAATGTGTATGTAATTATTATACATTAAAATTTTATATATAATATATAAATGTGTAAAATTATGTACTGTACTTTCATATATAATTACTTACATAATAATTATATATAATTATGAATATCTATATATAAATATATATATTTCTGAGTATCTATATGATATAATTCTTACTAATTATATGAAATTTCTACATTATTTCTATAATCCTTGAGGAGCTATGGATATGAAGAAAGCAGGGAGAGAGGGGAAACCCCTAACTATAGACAAGGTAGCTAAATATCAAATATTAAAATGGATTATAAAAATAATTACATGTAAGTATTTAGAAAAATAATTTATCATTTAAATAATTTTCTTTATACTCTTACTAGGGCACATCAGTGGAATGTGACAAACACTAAGTACCTTTTAGCAAAAAGTTTGAAACGATCTAATATGGTTTCATGGTAACCAACAAGGGGTAACTGCAGCCAATAAAATGGCACTAGTTAAATGATGCAGTACAATAAACTATTCTCGTCCTAAGTGATGTTTATAATGGAAAGCTAAAGAGTTATTTTTGCCTTATCTGATGAGCATATTTTTGCCTTGCTGATTGTTTTTTTAAGAAAAAATGTTAGTATCTCCTTAACATTATATTGGATGATGATGTTTTCATTAAAAAATTTCCCTTTCATTTACTTGTGAAACCTCATAGCAGTGGTCCCCAATTTTTTGGCACCAGGGACCAGCTTCTGGGAAGACAATTTCTTGACAGACCAAGATGGGGTGAGGGGAGACAGGAAGCAGAGCTCAGGGTGGGGAGGGGCATGGGAGATAGAAGGCCAGTTCAGGCAGCAATGTGAGTGGCACCACATACAGGGAGGAGGGAGGTTGGGGATCCTTGTCACACAGGATTTAAATAGTTTTCACATTATATCCTACCTCATGCAGTAGTAGTTTTAGGGGGCTAAGTATAGTGAACTTTACTGATGGTGTATGACAAGGTAGGGCTCCCTGAACCCCTCCCCTCTTCAAGGAGTCTAGGATGGAATCTGGAGGTAAGGGAATCGATTTGGGGCAAGGACTCCCTTCTCTTCCTGTTACTGGGGCTGGTGGTTCAGGAGGCTCTTATTCTTTAGAGGCCATGTGGACTGTAAGTTCCACCAACCCTATTGCTACAGCCAAATTCGTTCTTAAACCAGGAAAAGAGCTTGACAAAGTGGGCCTGGAGGGCAATGCCAGCCCAAGCATTGAAAGTGGAGGAGTCGGTGTCACCGGTAAAGTCACAGGAGACAACCTGGTCCTCAGCATAGCCTAGGATGCCCTTGAGGGGGCCCTCTGATGCCTGCTCCACTAATTCCTTGATGTCATCATATTTGCATTAGTATTTTGATGTTCTTGCATGTTAATATTTATAGAAATCCCTATTTTGAGCTTGTTGTTATTTCTGTTGAAAATGTTTGCTGAGTTAACACTGATTACTTTAAATAACTTTCTAAAAAGTCATATAAATTGCATGCTAATGCCTTCCATGTAGACATAAATACAAAATTGTTATTAGGACAAAAGTCATTCACATGCCTTACCTCCTGACTCAACTCCTGTACTGACCAATACTCCTCATGGAGATTTAGCCACATAGAACGACCTGTTTTCCCTTGTGATAGCTATATTTTTTCTAGTATCCCTTCCTACTTTCTACCCAGTGAACTCTGGATGATGAATTTTTTAATAAAGCAAATTTAGAAGATATCCATTTAGATTTCTTTCTATTATAAGTAATGGAAGTTCAATATAAAGGCAAAAAAAAATTAAGAAAGAAAACTTACTGGTTTATGTAAATAAGAATGTCCAAAGTGATTTGAAATATATTATTGGGATTCCATTTCTTTCTTTGCCTGTCAACTTTGCTTGCTTTCTTGCTGCCTGGTGTAGCATTGCCTTCAGTAGTCACAGTTCCAGAGAATGAAGTGGTTCTCTTGATAGTAACAGAAAAAAATCCTGAGTAAAGGCATTGATCAGCCTGATTGGGCCACAGCCCATCCAGTCACTGAGAATGGAGTCATAGGACACTTTAGTTGGCCAGCTGGAGAGCTGGAGACCACCTCAGCAGTCACAGATGAAGAGAGTAAGAGAGATATCAAATCACAGCCAAACCACATGGAATGATTGTGCACACAAATGGAGGGTGTGGTTGACAAGAGAAGGGGGGAATCAAATGATAAGAAAGATTAAAAACCATGAATGCAGCAGTGTAGTTCATTGTCTAGACTCCTAATAATGTTAAATGTGGAGTTCTATACTTGAATCCAAAATGAAATAGTGTAATGATATAAAAAGGAAAGAAATGTGGCTTTATGGCTAAACATATATGAAAGAAGAGGAAAATTCTAATGACTGTGGACTGAATCAGCAGAGCCTGCATTGTATTGTGGCTACCAAAAAACAACAACAAAAAACAAACAAACAAACAAACAAAAAAACAGACAAGAAACAGAAACACACGTGACAATGCCTACATTAAAGGAGAAAAGATCTAGATACAGAACAGAGCAGGGGCAACACCAATCTCTTTCTTGGGCTTTAATAAGCTGGAATTTATCCAGAGAAGATAAATTCTTCTGGATGGAATAAGGACTGGTTGTGATATCCTAAGAAAGAATAATAATTCCTGAGTAGCCAACTAAAGCTAGAGACCATGAGTTTGGGAAGATATAAAAGGAGGTATCTGACTCAACTTACCTAAGGTTGGAAATGCTCATTCCAAGTGCTTTTGGAAGGACAAGTGGACAACAGCACTGAATGAGTCACAGAAGAATGGCCAAAGTGCTTCTCTTTGTGGTGTATAGTGAAGGTACTCAGTCCAGGAAGGGGAAGAGCTGAAGCAATGGATCCCTGAATGAGGTCAAAAACCCAGAATCACAAGAGGGAGAAAGTGGAAGGAAGAGGGACTGGCAGGACAAATTGGAGCTTTTAAGTTTGAATTCAGATTCCACATGTGCAATCATTTTTTTTTCTGTCTTACTTAATGTGGGCTGCTATGACAGAAATACCATAGACTTGGAAGCTTATAAACAATAAAAATTTATTTCTCACAGTTCTGGAGGCTAGGACACCCAAGAGCAACATGGTGGCAGATTTGGTGTCTGGTAAGATCCCATTTCCTGGTTCATAGATGGTTGTCTTCTGCTGTGTCCTCACATAGCAGAAAGGGTGAGAGAGCTCTCTCAGTCTATTTTACATAGGCACTAATCCCATTCATGAAGGCCATCCTCATGACCTAATCATCTCCCAAAGGTGCCAACTCCAAATAGCATTGGAGTTAGGATTTCACTGATAACATTAGGGGATAGGAATTCAACACGAATTTTGAGAGGGCAATAACATTCAGTCCATAACAGACAATAAGGTCAGTGATATGGTATTGGTGAAGTAAACTGAAAAATATTTGTTGGAAACAAGTTGGTCAAGGAAATTGGATGCTTAAGTGACAACACAATTATTGGATTCAGGTAGAAAAACATGTCAGGAGCTAAAGTCCACAATGATTTAAGGGTCTGTTCAGGAGTTTGGTCATTAAAAATAAAAAATAAAAGGTGTATGAAGGTATAACCTAAGGAAAGAAACTTCAAAGGAGAAATATCTTTGAAAGTGAGGTGATGGTCAACCAACAGCAATGGCGTGCTTGTTTCTTAGGAATGTTGTAACAAATTACCACAATTTGGTGGCTTCTAACAACAGAAATTTATTTTGCCACAGTTCTGGAAGCCAGAAGTTAAAAATTAGGTTTTTTTTTGAAATAGCATTTAGGAGCAAGCAGAGCTATACTCCCTCTTGCAGACTCTAGAGCAGAATCTGCTTCTGTCCCCTTGTTTCAGGTGGTTGCTGGCATTCCTTTATTTGCAGCCTCTGTCTCCAATCTGTACTTCCTGTCACATCGCCTTCTCCTCTCTAAGTGTGTAATAAAATCTCCATCTGTCTCACTCAATAAGGATAAATGTGACTGCATTTAGGATATAACTGAATAAGTCAGAATAATCTTCTTATCTCAAGATCTTTATTGTAATCACACCTACAAAGAACTTCCCTCTCTTTTTTCTCCTTTCCTCCCCTGTTGTCCTTGTTGTTGCTGTTGTTGTTCTTCTTCTTGTTCTTCTTCTCTCTCTCCATATAAAGTAACATTCACAAAATCTTTGGTCTTTGGGATGCTTTTGTATAGTCTATCACAAATGGTAAAGTAGATGTGGCAGAAATGTCCCTAGGAAAGAGCTAGAATTCTGCTAGACCAGGGGCCTACAGAAAACATCTTGTAGGCCAATGCCTGTTTCTTGTAAACAAAGTTTTATTAGAGCACAGCCATGACATTTTTTTTTACATATTATCATTGGTTGCTCTCCTGCTACAAGGGCAGAGTTGAGTAGCTGGGACCAGTAACCATATAGCCCTCAAAGCTGAAAACATCTACTATCTGGCCTGTTACAGAAAAAAATGGCCAATTCTTTGATTAGACCAGGAATGTGAAAGAATCATCCCAGGGAGCTGGTAAGGTTTTCATTCATAATTGAGCAATGGCCATGTGTGGATAAGGTCAGTAGGAGAAAAAAACTATAAAATGTCATTGAATTTTACACTTAGGTCTTGATAGTTTGGGGTAAGAATATTTTATTAAAATGGTGAATGTAGAAAACATATTAAGAAAAACATTCTGCCCTCGTCTGGTAGGTCAATTGGAGCATTGTACCATCACCAAAAGGTTGCAGGTCACAATTCAACTCCTGGCCAGGACACATACCTAGGTTGTGGGTTCCACCAACCCCCAGCTGGGATGTGTATGGGAGGCAACTCACTAATGTTTCTGTCTCATATCAATGTTTTTCTTTTGCTCTCTCTCCCCCTTCCTCTCTCTGTAAAAATCAATAAACATATCCTCGGGTGAAGATTTTAAAAAAGAAGAAGAAAATGCTAATAATATAGATGTCAGTAAAATATTTTGCTATTTGTCTAATAAAATATATTAATTATCTTATATACATACCTTTACATACATACAAAGATATGTATACATATCTTATATACACATGTGTATATCTTATATACATATCTTTATATACATACAAATACATACTAATTGCATCAATTGGTAAAATATATTGCTTGAAAGTATATTTCAAGAAATTTGTGTATGCAATTTAAAAAATTAGATGGGAGTGTAGTAAGTAGTGTTGTAGGGTAAAAGTAATCTTAGTCTTATGATATTACTTGGTTAAATCAAAAAAATGAAAATGTAGACAAAGGGGAAAGGGAGTGAGATTTAAGGAAAAGGGAAGGGGTGGGAAACATAATGAGTGATGCCTCAGCCCCCAAACAACAGAGAGGTTGGAACTGAGACCTGGGGGAAAAGCACTCACCTGAACAAGCAAAATGGAACCTTGTTCCTCTCCAGGACACTAAGGAGAAAGAAATGCATAGGGACACTGAGAAATCTTGAGGTAGAGATGCAAGCAAAATAAGAAGTTTTGAAACTTTATAACAGATGGAATGTGTGTAATCACAGATTTTAGAAACACAGGGGTCTATATAGAATCCTGATTAAACTGAAACCCTGGAGAATTTGGTGAGAAGTTTTACTGGAAACTCAATGAGTAGGGTCATTGGCTGAGTGTAAAGAAGTTAAAACTGGGGCTTGTCTGTGGAAAATCTGTTTAACAGCTGTTGTAGGGAGTGCACGTACAGATTTCATGAGAGCCCGTGGAAGGGCTTTAGCTCCACCAGGGAGCATGAATTTCACCTAGTCAGTAGGGAGGTGGTTTGTGTGTGTGTGTGTGTGTGTGTGTGTGTGTGTGTGTGTGTGAGAGAGAGACAGAGTGACAGAGAGCAGGACTGTGTGTGTGTAAAAAAGAGAAAGAGAATTAGACAGAGAAAGATGTACAGATAGGGAGAGAGACTGAAACGGAGAGAGAGAAGAGAGATCAGAGAGAGACAGAGACTCCCCAACAGTGTTCTGGCAAAACTGGATTAGGAGCTTCTGAAGTATGTGGAGGGAGGCCTCTCTTCAATGTGCACAGCTTACTATAGCAGGTATGCCCAAAATTTAAAGGCAGAAGGCATTTTTAGAAATATGACAGCATTACCATGACTGGTTCTTCTCAGTAAAGCAAAAGAGGGCAGGCACCTGGGAAAATAAGAAGGTGTCAAAAAGAAAACCTTTATCTTCATTCTTCTATCTTTGGTGAATAAAACAGTTCCTGGCACCTGCTAGGTGCACAAATATTTGATGACAAATATTTGAAAAATAAATGAAAAAAATTACATTTTTGAAAACCTACAATGTACCAAACACAGTCATCCTAACAAAACCCCCCAAATTGTGTTATTATTAGCATGCTACACCTGACCCAAATCATCAACTGATAAAACACTGGGCCCAGAGATGTTTTAGGATTTGTCAGAATAGATAGCAAATGAGGGGCAGGGCTTGGATTTGAACCCACGTTCACCTGACCCTGAAACTTTTCCACTCTCTTAAACTTCTGAAAAACCTGTGGAGGTCTGAGGAGCGCTACACACAACAATGGTTACAGTGGGAGAAGTGACATCTGCTGTACTTTTGCACTATCAATTGAAGCTCTGAGACAGCAACTTTTGTGAAAAGCAGTGTCATTAATAATATCCTGCTCATTTTGCTCTCTACTTGTATAGAGTCTGCTTGTCCAAACTTCCTTGCAGGCAGAGACCCTAAGGTACCGGGGTCAGGGCTGCCCATGGTGATGAACTAGGAACAAAGGGATGGCAGAAGAAAGCATCCATGGGGAACAGTTAGAGACAGTCTAAACAAAGAATCACAAAGAAGCAATTGAAAGGGGCTGGGCAGAATAATGAAACTCCTGGACTGAGGAAGGGGCACTGAGATGGGGAAACCAGCAAGCCTTAGGGCATTGGGGCTAACAAGAGGCCAAACATCTGGAATGCTGAAGACTCTGCTTCCCAGAACCAGGCCTTCCTGAATAGAGGGCCTCATTCTCACTAATGGATTGTAAAAAGAATCATGAAGGGGACCAAGTCAATTGCACAATAGTAAATTTAGTTCCTTTTATCCTGGGAGACCCCAATCGTCTCTCTGTGTTATAATATGGTCTTCCTCTGTGTCATTTTATAACTCATGACTATGTCTCCTACTGTATCCAATGTCAGTCTCTGAATGGTTTTCTCATGCATCCATCTTTTCTCCATACTATGAATTTGCCCTCACAGCTTACTATCCATTGCTTTCAAAACAAATATATATCCAACTTTGCATTGTACTTTCCCTTTGTGATCAAGTACAGTTGGCTTGATGACTGTGGCTGCTTATGCTCCACAGGGCTCATTTAGGGAAAGCCATTGCACTTGCAGAAAGTTGAGCTTTCCAGAAGGGTAATTTCTTCCCAAGTAGGTCCTTTCCAAGTCTTTCCTGACCTGAGCTGTTTAAACATCTATAATTATACTGTGGAGGCTGAGCAACCAAGTCTTCTCCAGCCTCTTACCTTCAGCTCTTAGGACAAGTTAGTATCTTGGTCCACACCTATGACCATGGCCAATCTCACCCACTTTCAGCTGGCCCCTGCTTTCAGGATGAGTCTGCTTTTGATCCAGAACTTTGAAATGATTCAGCAAAATGAGGAATTTTATACATGCTCTTCTAGTCCCTGATGGCCATTGAAAGTTGCAAGGTGGCTACACTTCCAAGGAATTTGTGGCTGAACAAACCAATCAGTATCCACATCATAACCATCCACCTTCAGAATGTGTTGCCGAGTGTTAGCAGTGCATGCAGGCCAGACTTCAGAGTCCTGGGTGGAGAAGAAGAAGTAGCATCCACATCATAAATCAATCAATCCAGAGGCCTTTCAAATGAATGAAAAAGGCAATCGGCAGCCAGACTTTGAGCTGTTTTCTTCTCCGTAGCTCCCTGCCCTCCCCAGCTTTAAAGTGTATGCTGGTGTCTCTACAAACAAAATGATAAGAGCACTCAGGCCCTTCAAACAAAGCAAAATGTGATCCCTTTGTGGCTGCTGAATCAATGAGTGAATGGCACTCCCTATACTCGAGAAGAGCAATATCAGATGTACTTGGGGATCTTAATAATACTATTATTAAGGACTAGACCAGTGGAGAAATTTGTTTTTCCTGTAACACCTGGAGCAACAAAAGTCTAGAGGGAGCAGGGAATAATAGTTTTTCTTAGGTTTGTCTTTGAAATTCATTTTCTCTCCTTAGTTGGGACCTGTCAATCAAACTCCTAAAGTAAGAAAATGGCCATTTTTACTAAAAAGTATCTGAGAGAAAACTTGTAGTTTCATTTAGGTAGAAATCAATATTTTCATACACTGAAGGAAAGGGAAAAATACCTCAGCAGTGCTTTAAAATTGCTTTTGAGAAAATTAATATTCTGTGAATGCATAGCTAATCACAAAATAATAAATACAAGTCCTGTCTAACACAGGTTCATCTTCTTCTGAGTCAATTCTGTCATCTAAAACTAAAATCTTACTGAATCCTTGTCCAACTTAAGTTCTGCTCCTAGATGTTCTTATGTCCAATGTAGTGGCAGAAAATACTGCATCCCAATCACTTTGTATACAAGGGAAACATCGCCATATTTTCTTCCTTGGTCCCCTGCCCCCAATCCTCCTTGCTTTCCCTTTCTATTTTATAAAGGAGTAGAGAGTTTTATAAAAACTTTGTATATTTTAGAGAACCATGGAATATTAAATTTGGAAGAGATTTTAGAGATCAAGTCAGTTCCCTCTTTTAATAGACAAGAAAGTTGAGACTCGGATACATTGAAACTTATCCAAATTCTACACTTAGTTATTGGCAAAGCCAAAAATAAAACACAGGTCTCTCACCATCCAACATTATCCTCTATCCGCTGCACCAGAGATTTCCAAAACTGCCTAATTTTCCAAATTACTTTAGGCCCCTGTGAAAAATACAGACCCTAAGTCTTCTCCAGAGATCCTGAGTCAGTTGTAATAACCTTCCCAGGTGATTCTTAGGACCAGGCACTACTTAGAAAACACTTCATGATAACATGATGCTTTATCCTTTTTACTCAAAGGGGGATTCTCTTTCACCATCTGCAGTGGATGCCTTGGGTGGAAGATCAGGGAGCAGAGGGAAGGGAGAGTTTGGCTTGTTCAGACTTTTGGCAGCCATCTCAAGGAGAGACAAGCAGGAAATAAAGAGTCACTTCTAGGCATGACCACTACGGCTCCTAGTGGTTTTTCCCTTGCTTACATTCCCATTATTTATTGTCACTTTGTGTAGTAATCACACGTTGCCTATTATTGAGTTGGTTTTTTATTCATATTTATATTCTTTGGGCACAAGAATAAATTAGGAAATTATTAGAAGAGGAAGAATGTCTAATCCATCCTTATCTCTTAATATGTAACATTAAGATAATTAATTAATTGATTGATTTAATTAATTGATCAGTTTAATTAATTTAATTGATTAATATGGCTTCCAATTTGCAAGACAAAAGGCAGGAGAGTATTTCCCTCTTCCCCTGTCATAGTCACCCAAAAGCAACTAAGAGAATTACAAAAATAAATGCACATTCCATCTTTACGACAAATAGTAACACCTGGAAAATCAATAATGTATGAGAAAAGGCTGCCAAATACTGTGAAGGTCAAAATGAAGGGGCTGGATGACAGAGAAAGAAGATTCCTGTAACTGCAGACCTCAGACTCAGTCAGGAGAACACCAGCTTTTTAAAGTTATCAGTTATGTCCACACCCTAATTAGAGTAATAGGAAGGTGCTGGTGATCGGAGTTGCTCTGGATCTGTTTCGTTATAAAGAAGAATGAAGCAGGGAGCTGAGTAGGGGATACATGAATGTCATGTTTCTAGGAATCATACATAGTTGAGGCAGGGTGGAGGAAAGAGTCTGTGCATTGTGGATAGCCCTTTAGCTCCTGCTTCTGTTGGGTAAAGAGATGTAAAGGCTTAAGTAACCAGATCACACATACACTCTTCTTTCATAGGGAGAATTCCTAAGCTAGCAGGGAGAATTCCTCCTATCTTAGAACTCATCTGCTCCAAAGATGAAAAAGGAGGAGAAGGAGGAGGAGGAAGAGGAGAAGATGGAGGAGGAGGATAAAGAAGAAGAAGGGGAAGAAGGAAGCAGGAGGAAAAAGGAAGTGGAGGAGAAGGAGGAGATAGTATAGAACTATACAATTGTAAGAAAAAAAAATGGGCAAATACTCATCAGAAAAACTAACACAGAAACAGGTTAAGAAGGATGACTAAAGTATATAACCATAAACCCTCAAAACAAAACAAAACTAGATCATGAAATTGCTTTTATAAAACAATAGTTCCATAGTAATATAAAAACTTAGAAAAGATATGTTAGGAAAGGTAAAACCTGAGCTAGGAGAGATCAGAAAGTAAGTGAAAAATTACAAAATACTATCTCAGAGATGAAGGCAGTATTAGAGGCAGCAATATACCCAGTATCCGCTTCATCATTCATTCCAACACCACACTGATCATTCTAGAAATCAAAAACAATCAAATCATTCCTGGGATAAAAGAATTTTCCCTGTCTCCAAATTATCTATAAATTAAAATCTAAAATTCTTTGTACAGCACATTAATTGTGCCCATTCTTTAGCCTCACCTCCCCATGACCTAACTATTCATTTTTGTGAATTAATTTGTCAAATGTTACAGACAATTTGACAATTATTTGTAAAATCAAGAGGCTGATTCTTTGCTGTAGTCTTTGCTTTTGTCATCCTCTCATCCCTAAATGTGCCCTACAACTACTAAAACCCGTCATGATTGCCTCCATATTAAGACTTTCCCTCAAACTGCCTCCTTCGCCAACACTCACGCAGGCAGGACCAGGATCTCCTTTCTCTCTTTTTTGTAGAACTTATTGTAAAAGTGTTCACCATATTGTTACAACCCTTCAAATAGGTGTCATTTCCTCTCATCATCAAGTTAAGAGAAGGAATTTTTGTTCCTCAATACCCAGTACCATGATTAATATATAACTGGAACCTAATGAAACTGTTGAATTAAGGAAGGTCCTTTTTTTGCTTCCTTGCAAGATAATTGGAGCCTACCCCATACACTTCCAGCTAATTTGTACTCTCCTCTACAAATGTCATGATATCTATAATTTTGCTACCAAAATTTAAGATCTTAGAAAACATTCATATAGGACATTACAATGTGGGTATCAAGATTAACATGTACAAGACTGAATTCACCACCTTTCAACCAATCTAGCTTCCTTTTTCATTCTTCCTTTTTGTTAGTAGTAATTCGGATCTTGAGACTTCATATTTCATGATCTATCAGATTCATCGTTCTGTTTGGTTCCTTCCTTAATATTTGTTATTCCACAATATTTCCTAAATTTTCTTTTTTTCCCCTTATTTCTAGTGCCACTCCTATTTGTTCCTTTGTTTCAATAGTTTTCAAAGTAATCTCTTTGGCTAAAGTCTTTGGTATGTGACAAATTCAAACAAAATATAATGAAAGCCCTCTTTCATAAAACATTTTTTAATTCAAAAACTTAAACATTTCTGTTTATCTCACACTAAAAATCTCAGCTCTTTCATAATTATCCCCAAATTTACAAACCCAACCCTGTGAAATGCAAGTACCATATTAAAGCTTTCTCTTTTTTTGAGTTAATTTCATTCTTTACCTAATAAATCATGCTCCCACCTATATTTATGGTGCTTCACACCAAAGAAATTCACGATTTATTTTGTTGTTCACACAAATCTTATTCATTCTTCAAGGGATAACTCCAATCCTGCATGAAGTCTGTTTGAATACTCCAGGTGGCATTGATCTCAACTTTCTCTGAACTTTCAACATATACCTTCATATATATTTTATCACTTCCTAACTACAGTTCATGTCTTAGCCCATTCAGGCTGCTATAACAAAATGCCACTTGACTTGGTGGCTTATAAACAAGAAAAATCAATTTCTTGCAGTAACGGAGGCTAGAAGTCCAAGATCGGGATTAGCACAGACAGGTAAAGGCTCTGTTTGTTCTATGTCGCACACTCTCCATTGTGTCCTCACATGCTAGAAAGGAAGAAAGATCTCTGGAACCTCTTTTGTAATGGCACTAATTCCTTTCAGGAGGCCTCCACCCTTGTGATTTTAGCACCTTCCCAAGTTCCCATCTGTTAATACTATCACCTTTGGGGGCAAAGATTTCAACCTGAATTTTGAGGGGACACAAACATTCAATCCACAACATTTCAGGTGTTCATCAAATATATGTGACTGTGGTAGAGGGAGTGGGTGTGTACATGGATGTGTGTGAATAGAAAGGGTAGTAAATATTCCATTGATTAGGAAAAAAATTAAAAAGCAGCTAGAGCTGTATTTATTGCTCTGACTCTAAAAGGTTCTCTTTTAAATCTGAATTTTCACCATGTCAATCACAGCTACAAGAGGAATTAACACTCAACAAGTCAGGTAACTGAGTCTCAGTAAACAGTCTACGTAAATGTAGAAGCTTTAGTTAAAATGGGAATTGTGTATAAATGGATAGCTCTGCAGATTTAGCTTCCTATTATTTCTAATTTGCTTTGACATACTTGGGGAATATTTGAAGGCCCATCCTCACCCTCAATACACATAAATCATATTGTTTGGAGAGATGTTTCATTTGAGGAAAATCATTTGCAGAACAAGGTGTTCATTTCTGAAACTTGTGTGTGGTCATGAAAGCTAAAAAGATAAGTTAATGGATATGCCGTAGCTGTAGTGTTTGGGTTTAGATGGTAAAATATCCAGGTCCAGGGAGAGACCCAGGGCCATGAAAAAGACAAGGTCATAAATCAAGTGGACTTGGGTGACTTGAGTGGATGTGGTTAAAATATACATTGAAAAGAGATGGAGTTGACTTATCTCAATGTCTTGGTATTACCCAAAATGCTGGTCAGGAAACACTGCCTTTCATTAGCCTCTATCTGTATCCTTTGTCAGATCATCCATTCATCAGCTGCCTCCCAGATTTCTGGAATGGTCTCTTGGGGATATTTCTGATCAAGATTTCCTAAATTCTGTGAGTCTGCTTGATGGTAAACATAACATTAACCCTGAGATGTTAACTTAAATCTTATACTTCTAGGATTCCTATCAACCTTACCAGCAAGGTTGGAAAGCACCCTTGTGATTCACCTAATAAACAGCTTTTGCAAATCTGTATTATAACGATATAATAAAATAAAAATCAATTTATTTTAAAGAATTTATATTTCAACTTTCATTGAATATTAAAAATTTGTATTATTTAATCATATGATTTATATTTACTTGAAATGACATGGAAAAGAACAAATGATATAGTACAGTTCTCAGGAGTACAAGCTCTGGATTAAAATCCAGGAAACACCAGGGACTGGCTCTGTGACTTTGGACAAATTACTTAATAACTATGTTTCTTTGCTTCTTCACCTGTAAGATAGGAAAGCTATTCATTAATATTTACCTCTGAAAGGTGTGTCATGATGACTAATGCAGATAACACATGTCAGATATTGCATCTAACAGTGCTGGCTGGGTGTCATGATCCTGCTCTTAGATCAGTTAAATACCACTGCACCTTGGAGTTCAAGGTCTCATGTACAAGGAAGATTATATTTATAAAATAATTCTTCTGATCACCTTTAATAAGTCTGCTGACTTTCACCTTCTGTTAGCTTTTTTTGTTTAACATTTGAATTACTGAGCAAAGCTGGAGATAACGCATGCAATTCATCTCTATAACCAAGTGGCCTGTGTTCAAATTCTGGGTCTGCCACTTGCTCTGTATACTCAGGCAGGAAACTAAATGTTCATGAACCTTATTTTCCCCTTGTCTTGACTACCTAATGGAGTTTGTTTTGGTTTTTTTTTTTTTGTTTGTTTGTTTTTTAGTTATAATTGATTGTAATAGATAATGTATGTTACAGAGGTCAATGTAATATGCAATTAGCCCTACAAGACCAAAATCAAAGATAGAAAAATATATGGAAGACATGGAAAAAGAAGCGAAGGCCATGTGGAGATGGAAGGAGAGATTGGAATGATGTAGCCACAGACAAGAAATGCCAGGAACCACCAGATGCTGGAAGAGGCAAGGAAGGGTTCTCCCCTGGAGCCTTCGTAGGGAGCACAGCCTTGTGACCACTTTGATTTGGGACTCCTACTCTCCAGAACCTTGAGAGAATCGAGTTCCATTGTTTACGTTATTGTAAATGTTTGTTGCCATAACAAATGTTGGCCACCCTGGGAAACAACACACCAGGAAACACTGAGTGTGAGCTCTCAGCAGGCCATGCTGCCAGTGGCTGAAGAGCAAGCACTTTGGTTTTGAAAGGAGGGATCTGGGATATATACTTCAGCATCCACCACACCGCAAACACAAGTTTTCTTCAATGCATCTCATTCCTCATAATGAGGTTCTATTCTTTGTTAAATCCCCTTTAGTATCTGTCTTTCATGCAACACGCTTTTATGGAGCTATTGTCAGGGACTATGTTAGGCTACGGGCATGGCTGTGATGATTGAAGCAATCATTGACCTCAAGTGGCTTGAAGAATGATGGACAAATAAGAAACATTAAAAGGGTCTAAGGGCTTTGGTGGGTACACATACAAAGGAACATCATGAACCAAAGGAAGGAATGCAGCCTGAGGTTTGGTGAAAGAGTGACTTTTGATTGAGCCGCAATAAAGAGCTGGCTGGGTAGAGTGAAGACGGTGGGTTCAGGCAGCAGGACTGGCTATGAAGGCCAAAGGCTCAGGTGAGGAAGGAACCAGATGAGAAATGTGCGGGCTCCAGTGTCTGGGCATCTCCTAGTGTGATCACAGCCCCGCATCTGGCCCACAGGCATGACCAATCGTTCCCAAGGGCATCTGTACTCCTCACAAACCTGCCCTGTGAGTGTCATATGAACAAGTTTGATAACCACTGCTCTAATATTCTGTCAGAGTAATGCAACCATGCACAGTTTTATTTATTTTTATGTTTTTGATGTGAATCATAATAATTCCTGCATTTTGGGGTAGTTTTGAAATAAATTTTATTTATTTAGAGGGAAGGGAAAGGAGGGAGAAAGAAAGGGAGAGAAATATCAATTTGTGAGAGAAACATCAATCAGTTACCCCCACATGCCCCAACCTGGGGACCTGGCCCAAAGCCCAGACATGTGCCCCGACCAGGAATTAAACTGGCAAACCTTTTGGTCCACAATCTGGTGCTCAATTCACTTAGTCACATCAGCCAGAGCGACACACTTTTTATTTTTTTAAATGTAAGTACTATATAAAGAGGAGAGCAACTTATTACAGAAGCAATCTAACTGTTAAAACTTCTCTTTCACTGCATATACGGTGTGCATGGATACACTATGCATATAAGTGTATATTTCATTGAACATTAGCCTCTTTGAGTCTGTGTACATATCCTGATTAGTTTTAACAATAAGCAGATTAAATATGATGCAACTATTCTTTTTTTTTTTTTTTTTTGCTAGCACTCACAGTTAGATTTCTTAGTACGAGAGTTAACTGTGTAAATACAAGCAGGGTTCCAAGCCCAGCACCATCTGTGTTGACAATGGCTGGAAGTAAAAGCAATCAATTGATACTGAAGAACTAAAAGGATTAGCAGCAATAAACGTCACCCTTGGATGGAGCACCGTCCTGAAAGCTGGTCACCACTCAAAGTCCATCTCGCTCCTGCTTCTAAAGGTAATTGCAGCATCTGTTTCTTGAAGTCCTTGAAACCAGTACATGCCTGGCTTCTATTCTATGAATAGCAAGTGGCCTGGAGGGCAGAGGCACAGGGCTTTGAGGAGAGCCAGCCTGAGCCCCCTGCGGGTCAGAAGTGAGGTACAAACAGCTGCTTCTTCAATAGACTTCTCAGGCTTCTCCATGACCCTTGCACTTGTCCACAAGCTGCCAAGCAGAGCCTATTGTGGAATTTTTATGCGGTGAGAACTCCCGCCTTAAAAACAAATGGACTAGCTTTGCTATTAAGTGTCAATCAAAGCTGTTAGGATGAGTGTTAAAATTTTAATTAGCATGGGGTTTTTTTGTTGTTTTTGTTTTTCTCACTCTGTGATCACTCTAGTTTCCTTTGTTAAGTTTACTACATTCAGGTGAACAAAATTCCACAGGCCTTTTATCACTGGGCCTTTCTATCCTGTTTTATAGTGGCCCCAGCAATAATCTCAGATCTTTGGTGTAGATTCCCAGTTTCCTGGCACTATGAACATGTACATATTGATACCCATGAGAACTCATTTATTGTGGTCACAGATTTCACATAAGGAATAGTCATCAGAACCTAACCAAGCTGGGCACTTTGCTTTCTTCCTGGGCTCTGTAACTCGTTCACTAATGAGCTTGGCTTTGAAGAAAAACAAACGTGGGGAAGCAACTAAATAATAAGTGATTGTTCATTTTCTCTTTCTTAAAAAAAAAAACAGGTGATGTAAAGAATAGGAAGTATGCATAAGGAGAATGATTTCTCCAGGATTGCTTCCGTGTTAGTCTTCGTTGATACAGACAACATAGCAAGAACTTTTCTGAAAGAAGCTGCAAAGAACACTGGATTTTTAGACCACTGGGGACCTTAATTCACATTCCATCGATTATGTGCATGAACTGTGAGAAACTTCTCTTCCCTTGAAAGTATTATCACAGAGGTTCATCCAGCAATGAATCTGTCTGAGCACCAGGGAGGAAGTCCACCTGCAGAGCATGTTTCCAAGCAGCAAGTACAGTGTCCACCACCCTTTCACATGAAGGCAGATCCTGCTCCTATCAGACTTTCAATCATTAGTGTAAAATATCCACCTTTTGTTTATAAAATATTATCTATATAAAGACAAAAAGGAGGAAAATAACAGGAAAGAAGCATTCTTAGCCCTGTCAGATAAGTGCAAAATTGGCTTTGACCAGCTAGAAGGAAGCTGCATGCAGGGTGTCTGAGGAAATCTGCACAAGGACGATCTATTTTAGTGTTGAAGTGTTGAAGCTGTGCACCTAAAATAGGTGAAAATAACATCCGGGGCCTGAAACACCCACATGATCTGAGTGGAAACTCCAAGACAACTGTGGAGAATTTTTTACAGTTAACATCCAAAATAAATTTCACAGTTTCGTGATAGCTAATAGAAAAGTATGGTAAGAGAGTTTTTGATGGGGGAAATCAGTAAAGGAGAGCTCCAGGTAGCAATGTTGGGAGAAGAGCATGAAGAAGTTTACTCCAAGGAAAGGTAATAAATGCATTGCCCTCAAAACCTAACTATCCTTCGAACGCAGCTACATTGGGAGGATTGGCATTAAGGCAACTTTTCATTCAAATTAACTGCTACTAAAAAAAAAAAAAAAATTGTAACCAAACTAAATGGCCAACAATAAGAAATGGATTAAATAAATAAATTATAATGTGAGTTGTGAAGAAATAATGAATTCAGAAAATATTCTTATGAGAGTAGGTAAAAGCAAATTGTAAAACAGAATGCCATTTTTAAAAACACTAGCACTGGTAGATACAGTGTAGAGCTACTGAAACATATACATAAGCACAGAAAAAGAGCTGAAATCAGGCAAACCAAAATGTTAGCAGCAGTTATCAGTGGAGGAGGAGATTATAGATAACTTATTTCCTTCTTTGCATTTTTCACATTTTCTAAATTAAATACACACCAAATATTATGTTTTAAATTTCCAGTGTATACGTCCTCCAAAAACATGAACCTGCTATTTTATTCCTCTTAAAAATGATTTCTTCTATTAATGACAAATGTCTAATTTTCTAAATTTCAAGTGAGCATTAATGTACATAATTACTTTGATATATTAAAAAGCAGTGGCTTACCGATAATAAGTTACTTAATTAAAGTATTTTTCATGTTAAGAATTATTTTAATACATTTGTGACTGCCCTGAAGAAAATTTATTAGGTGCATGTTGGTTTCATTGAAGTCATATAGAGAACTAGACAGAATGAAATGTTTTAAAACTTTCTTCATGTACAATGGTAATAGTGTTTCATTTTTACATTTAAGTGAATGCCCCAACATGCACATGAACATATACAAAATTCCCAAACTTTGAGTCATCTAAAGTTTGCATTCAGAGTCATGAGTTTTAAAACCATCATCAAAGCAACATACATGGAAAATAAATATTAATTTCCTGTGGTATTAACAATTGTGCATTCTGAAGAGCTAAAGCATTTTTTCAGGTATAATTTAATTGATGGAACCATGTTACCTTTCCTTGGCAGATGTCATGTGTAAGAATACAAACCTGAGTGGTCTGTGCATGAAGTACAGACCCACCAAGTTGGTATGAAGTCAAAATGTTTTCCTTTTAAATAATTGTAGACGGAGCCATGACACCAAGGCAGGCTGAAGAAGAGCAAATGGCCTCTCTCTCTCCTGCACTCACATGCAGTTTTGCTTTCTTCAAATATTTACTTGTTTCCATTTGCCAAGATAATGTTTAGGTAAAAAAAAAAAATCCTTTGAGAAGGGCAGCTGCAGGAAGTCAGATGGAATCTTTTATTTGGACTATCTGTTAATATCCTAATATTCTAAGTTCTTTATCAATGTTTTAATCATATATACAGTACTTATCTTAAACGAGAAAATTCTACTTCAACACAAAAATACTTTTATTTTCAATATTCCAATGACTTTTCTGGTTTCTACTTAGTACTTCACCCCTCAATTATTCCACCTTTGTTTCCTCCTATTTTTTCATCCTCACACACAGACACACAAATGATTGTTAATACACTTCCTTGAAAATGACTTCTAATTACATTTCTCGTTGTCAGTTAATAGCTTGGAGTAGGCAAGCATGAGCCCATAAAAATACAACCTTTAATCTCAAGGACTTCCTGTCCAGAAAGGCATCAGAGCAGACCAAATGGCACCAAATGAGCAGCGTGACCTGCGGTGGCTCCCAGCGTGGATAAACAACCCTGATTAAGAGTTACACTCTGTTAAGGATATTCTCAATGTTTCTGCATCAGAAACAGCCATCTTGCCTATGCTGAAATTTCAGTTTGTTTCCCCCGGAATAAAATAAAGCTTGTTCAGAGGGTGAGTGCAGAGGAGTGTTGGATTTCCTCCCCTGGTTCAGAGAAACACAATAACTCTGTTATAGGCCTTCCCACTGGTAGCTAGAAACCACAAAAAGAGGGCGGGGGTGCTGTTTTACTCAAACCCAGCTGTTAGTCTCCTTATAACTCCAGTGTCCTGAAACATTTGCCTATTTGCTACCCCCCTTAGCTTTTTAAAGCTCTTAACAACCACTCTCAGTGTCGCAACTGAAACAGTTCGACCTTAGCCATACGTTTACAAATCCTGCACTTTAGGGTATATGTTGAAACCATGCCAATCTAAGACTTCACACTTCCCTGGAACCTCTTACTCTGTATTCTCTTCTTTGCTTGTGAGAAACAGATACTCCCCTGAAAACAATAGACAGTAAATTGAGAAAAGTTAGGAATCAGCAGCAGTTTCTCATAAATCTAATTTCCAATTCCCACCAGTCTGTGCTCTGTGTACAAACTCTAATACACACTCCCTTGTGGGAAACGCTTATTCATGTTCATAGACCTGCCTCAACTTATTCAGCTGGTTTTTCTCCTTGGTGAAAGGAAACCATATAATTCAGCAAAGGAATTGTAGAAGGAGGTTATTAGAAATGGGTAGATTCATGGTAATTTTTTTTTTTATCCTGGCTGGGTGTGAGAGGGGAAATACACTTATCCATAGCAAATGCACGTGGATATGTTTCCATGCTAACCTGCAGTTGCCCGGAAAGAACAGATTAAGTCTACATTCTTACCATTCCATAGAAGAATATAGTAAAAGCATCTAAAAGAGGGTATGATAATATAAAATAATCATTCTTAAGGGATGGCTGTGGATATTTAACTCATTTTGATACCACAGGAAAATACAAAATAATATTTTGTATACATGAATAAAAAGATCCCACACATATGGGAATGAGTACAGTAAAGCTGTAACTGAAAACCCTTAAAGAGTGTGCGATTGAAAGGTCACATTCAGTATGAATCCTTCATGTTAGACCTCTTAGTCTCAGGCTCACTTTAGAGAGACATTGTACATATCATAAATAGTATATGTTTTACCTGTTTGGTCAAAATCCTTTTCTTACTGTTGTGACAAAAAATTAAAATGTATGATGCTGAACGCTAAAAAATACAAGTATGCCTTTCAAAAATTGTTATTCCTTTAATATACCTGTTGTCTCATCTTTTTAAACCATATGGTGTGGTTAATGCATCTTAAAAGCTTAGGAGGAAGTGTTATCACTTAGATCTATGGGTATAAATAAGTTTTCTTTCACAATATGTCTACTAAGACAGATCAGGAACAGTGCTTATGGTATCATGTAGCATTTAATAATTCAACAGATTCTAGATCTGAGTATAAAAAATTTTGATAATGACTTTAATGACAATATAATCCAGTAGTTGCAAAATAAAATATACAATGTGACTTATCTGCTAATCTTTATCTTTAAAATACATAAAGATCTTACTAATACAAATATGTCCTGGAACTTTAAAAAATCTCTCTTGAAAATTAGTTTGTGTTCTCAAACAATGATTAAGGAGTTTAAAGGTTTAAATTGTAAAAAATAATAAAAAGTACTGAGAGTAGAGAGAACTAAGGTCAGTAACTGGATCCCTGGATCCCCGGGTCCCTATTCTGACTAGGCCAGCATGACTCCAACAAACCATTTCACTTCTTTGGGCCTCAGTTTCCCTTCTGTAAACCTCCTCTGGGATGCACAAGGCCCATGCCAGACTCTACATCTAGCTGGACACCTAGCATACTCCAACAGCTTGTCCTGCCTTCAGTCAATCCTCCCCAAACCCCAGGAGGCAGGTACCATTTGGATAAGGAAATTGAGACCCAGAGAGGCAGAGCTCTGTTTAAAACTCAGATCCCCGACCAGCTGCAGAACCCGAGCTGCTAACCACTGCTCTACACTACCTTTCATTCTGTGGCTGTAGATCCCATTTGAAAGAGAGCAAGAAAAGGCATTGCTGGCCAGAAATGTCCATAAGGCTTGTTCGCAAAGCAAGGAGACTCACTCTACAGCCGCACGCACACTGGTCTCACCTTAAAGCCATCACCATCTGGGTTTGGGCTGGTCGTCATGTGGGGAAGCTGCTGGATGCGGACACAGTATTCAGGGGCAGCAGAAGGGTTGAACAATCAGATTCTACCATTTTATCCTGGACCTTTAAGTTTCACGAACTAGATTTAAAAATAAAAACATATAGCATATTCAGAGGTGACTATACTTATAATAGCAGTTTCACATTTGCAAGACTGACAAGGAAAGTGTTCCATAAACCTGAGAACCATTGTAGTCATCCATAAAAGAGCCATTCAGATCATCTTGGTTTTCTGCAGGGGTATTCATGATCTCCTAAAAGATTTAAACAAGTAGATTAAAAAATACATGGTACCTTAGTGCACCCCATATTTTATCACAATTAGTAAGCAAATGGTAACAATTGCTGGCGTAAAGCACAGCACATTAGATTTCTCCATTCCAAAATCCCCAGGAGAATCTCAAAATGCCTGATGTTTACCTGCTCTGGCCTGTTTTTGTTTAAAGGTACAAAGTTATTGACTTTAAAAAAAAAAAGTCTACTTATAAAATGACACAGTATTTGGTTTTTCTTTTGTGACTGGCTTGTTTCACTTCTATGAGGTACTTGATTTTGACTCTGAGTCATCAAAATCATAGAGACAGACAGTGGAATGTTGCTTGCCAGAGGCTGGGACAGGAGGGCAGAGGGAGTTACTGTTTAGAGGGTATAGAGTTTTAGTTTTACAAGATAAAAAATAGCTATAAGAGGGATGATGATGGTTACACAACATTATGAATGTATTTAAAACTACTGAACTGTACACTTAAAAATGGTTAGGATGGTAAATGTTAGGTTATGTGTATTTTTACCATAGTAAAAAAAATTGGGGGTAGGGAGAGCTAGACAAAAAACACCAATACTTTAGTATTTCTCTTTGGGTGGCAGGACTGTGGAAATTTTTTCTTCTTTTTCCTTCTGCTTGTCTTCATTTTCCAAGTAATCCTTTATGGAAAAAATAAACATTAAGAATACAAATGAAAAAATTAAAAAAGAAAAGAAAAAAAAGGCCTCCTTCTGGTCTACCATTTTTTTCTTGGATAGTAGAACCCAAGCTTCCTATTTTTATCAATCCATGTTTTTTGCCACTGATTTGGAAACTGATACAGAAACTCATTTTTTAAAATGTCTTTTTATTCAAAACCTTTGGTTTTCTAAGCCTGAATTATTTCATTTGTTTGAGTAGCTTATAGACACTTGGGGTAACTGCTTGAAGATCTAAGAATTGATATGGTGGTATAATTGCATTATTTTTTATCTTTCTACAGTAGCACACTGCTACTGTGGTCTATTAGGAGTGCCTGTCCTTTTTTCTGTATCACGTTTGGCTCTCCGTACTAGCAAAATGAACTACGTACACGAGTGGCAAAGGGCTGGACGAGTTTTTCAGAAGAAAGTCAACTCCAGATGCTGTTCCTGCCCAGTGGTTCTCACCTGGCATCGTCCTGTCAGGATGATAAATTGTGTATACAGTTCATAGTTGGAGCAGATGGAAGAGTGCAGTTTATTAAAATCTAAAGCTGTCCCTTCCCTGCCACCCGAAAGAGAATTGTTTACCTCTCAATGAAATATAGATTTCTCATAAAAAAATTTTTTTAATATTCCAGTTTTAGTAACTGAAGCAGTAATGCAGTTAGGGACATCTAAACTATGGTAAAATTAAGGTTTGTTATAAATGAAGTTAAAGAAGGCATTCATTCATTTATTCAACAAGTTCATTCCATGCCTGCTAGCTTCCAGAAATAGATTTTCCAGAAAATATGCTATAAAAATAAATATCATTTTTCTTTCCATTAAATACTTAATTTGTGGGCAAATAAACCTTATGATGTATTGCTTCAGTCCAGACATTTAGAGAGGCTGTTTTAAGATGTGCTATATGATGGCAAAGAGATGGGATGCATTTTGCTTTTTAAAACACTTGCAAATTCCCTAATCTTCAAGAGTGTTGAAAAACTCAGATTTCAAAAGGGTAAACCCATAGGTGGAGAAAAATAATATAAAAGCCAAAACAAACTCCTTTTATTGGCCCTATAGTTTTACTCTAACCATACTAAAGCAGAATCAAGAGATTTTAGATCCAAATCTAGTGATTAATTTATTCATTCCTAATTGAGCAACTATTGATGTAGCTCTAATATGTTATAGTATTGTGGAAACTTCTGGAAAACTGTCATTAATATATTATTGATTCCAAAAGCCATCTTGGTTCCAGAATTTTACCCAGGGCATTGTGTGTACCTTTGGTAAACTAAATGACATTATTCAGCTTTCTTAAATAGATAGATTCCAAGAAACCATTCATTTAAAAAAAAAGTTCTGTGTATTACCCTGGTATGTGGTAGAGAGCTTTGACTCATTGTCACTTAGCAACAATTCTGAGAAGTAGCATGTCACTGCTCCACTTTACAATGAACAAACCTGTGTCTTAGGCAGGAGATTCTGCCCAATGTCTCACGAATAAGAGCTGGAACTGCAAATCAGGTCTGACTGGCCCCCAAGACCCCTCCCCATTTCACTGTACCACACCATCTTCCAAGGAAAGGGACATAGTTCTCCATTTAAGCTAGAATACCATCCAAACTTGAATTCTTACAGAAAAAAAAAAAAAAATGTGCTCTGTTCCATTTGGACATTGGTATCAATTTTTCTTTCATGAGTTGCAGTTCAAGTATTTTGTTTTCAGAAAATGCAACTGTGGATTCCTAGTAGCCAGCATTTGCCAAAACTTACCAGAAAACTCAATATATGAAGGCTCAATCTAACGGGCATTTGATTTACCCATTCCTCAAGAGTTCTAATCCATACTCCTGAATAATAATGCCATTGAAACCCAGACAACTAGGTAGATTATATTATCTTCACTCTTTTAGAGGAAATTCACCCCAAAGGTTGAAATTTAATGTAATCTCCTGGGGTTTGAAGAGATGGTATTAAAGGCTTTCATTAAAAAAGAATTTACTCATTCAACAAATCCTTACTGAGTGTTTCCTTATGCTAGCCCTATGTCAGCAACACAAGGCTGAATAAAAGTAGATCTGGCCTCTACTCTCATTGAAATTAAATGTATTTAGTACAAGTTACCGATAATAATCACATAGAAATTATAGCTCTGCTCTGTACTTTGAAGGAGAGAACTATGATGCTCTAAGGGTGAATCATAATGGGATTTGACCTGAGAAGAAAATTCTCATTCATAACCATGGTCAAAAATGATCCTGCAGAATATAAACTATCTATTTTTGTTGGAATCCACTTATGAAGCATTCTTTGTAGAATTAAATCAGTTTAAAATGTTTCACTACCCGATTATGTTTTTCTTTCTTTCATCTAATAAGGACCAAATCTAATCTAATCCAATCTAATCCTTTTTTAAAACTTACTTTCTAGAAACTCAAAGCTACATTTGCTGTTCAATGTATAAAGGACACATGGACAAAGCCAAAGGGAGTTAGGATCAAGGGTGGGAGGTGGGGATGGCTGGGGTTGGGAGACTAGCAAGGGGAAAAATAAAGATGACTGTACTTGAACAACAATAAAAAAGTTTAAAAAGAGAGAGAGAAATAAAAAATAAAACTACATTTTAAATTTAAAACAGTAAAAAACAAAAATTAAATAAATAAATTTGCTGTTCCATATCATTAAGGCATGATTTCTTTCTTTCCTTATTACTTAATTTTATATCTGTGTATTTTAATTACTATGTCTTAGATATGCTTTAACTTTTAATATATTCCAGAATTTTTATGTAGATGAGCATAAATAAAAATAAATGATGGATAAATAGCTTAATTTTAATTGTCACCTGAATTGTTGCTGAATTTTAGATTGTTTGTTTGTTTTTTAACCACAATCCTGATAGAACCTCAACTAGCAGCTGAAAATTCCTTTGGGTTTTTTTAGAAGATTTCAAAAGAGTGTTAACAGATGAATTTGTAACAAACTCCAGGGCAGTAAATATCTTAGAACTATTGAGAACACAGGTCTTAAATATCATTCAGAAGAAAAAAGTAAAAATTCACAACAACCTACCTTTCAGCCTTCAACTCTTACTCTTTCTATTATAAGGAATAAAATGTGGAATAAAAATGTGTATCCATTTAATCAACATTCCACCTCATACTGGAATTGGGCAACCGTATCGCAGCAAACTGCTTGGTTATACCTTGGCCACCCAGACTTAGACAGTGAGAAATGAAGGAAACGGAAAACACAGACATCCACAGAGGCCAGTGGGCTCTCTGCTCATAGATGGTGATCCACTGACACAACAACATCACCACCTACACCTTCACATGGAGAGCCCGACGGAGGGGCAGCATCAGGGGCACACCCACATGCCTTATGCTGCTCCTACTTAGAGAACTAGTCTTTTAAGAGATTCTTAATGTCTGAAGATTACATATGTTGTTAGAAAGTCACACTTTAGAAAGTTACATTAGTCACACTTGAGGAAAATATGAGATTTGGTGCCCGCCTGTTTTACTATCTATCTACTTCTATCAAGGGAATTTTATTTAACACAGTAATAATCCTTTTGATTATTTTTACCATTAGTTTATTTTTTGTTTTTTTTTTTAATACCTTGGCCTTAAAAGCTCTAATGTCATTATAGAATGACCTTTTGCTGACTTTGTGAGATATGCTCATTAAAGAAAAATATCATTTTCCTTACACAACAATAATACTTAAAAACATTTGCTGGACTTAGTTGCTACTCTATTTCAAAACCCAGTATCCCAATCTGCAAAAATACAAGTAAATCTTTTAATTAAAAGAGTATGTTTATAAAAGTGTAAGATTTTAGAATAAAGTCAGTAAGTTGGAGTAGTTACGTCCTTTCTAATTCCTTACATTTTCCTTCTTCTTGTTAAAATTACCTTTTGGTCATTGAATTGGAGCATTACAACGTGTTCTCATTAATCTAGCTCAGTGCAAACGATGCTGTGCTAATGAACGATTCAGACACAAGATTGAAATATTTACACAAAATCATTGTGGAAACATTTTAATTAGACAAATTGCTTCTATTCCAACCAATCTTCTTCATGTCACAAAGCAGATAGCAAGCCCTCTAATTCCATTTCTGGGTTTATGTGAGGGCTGTTTTGAAACATGAACTGGTTACAAAATACCTAGTCCCACCGATAACTTAATCAAATGATCTTTGTGCACTATTATTTTATCTTGGTCATGAAAGTTTGAAAATGCAGTGCAATACTTATTGTCTCTTTGTTCATTAAACACTAGAAAGAGGAACCAAAGCCAATTTATATTCAGATTAGGAGTACTTGAGAAGCAGCAATGCCTTCATCAATCCAACCTTAGTTCAATTAAAAAAAAGAAGAAGAAGCCAACGTACACTAATTCTTGTCAGAGAGCTGAGTTTCAGCAGTACTGTGTCACACCTGCTTACAAGTAGGTTACCATGCCAGAGAATTTACTAGAGAATGAGACATACTCTGTTATGCATTACCTAAATTCACATATTTTCTTTTAAGTCATGTGCCTGCCCCCCCAAAAAGTGACATTGCAAAAGTAAAAGTAATGTCACTTTTGTCTTCTAATGTAGCTGTACTTTATAATCAGTTATCTTATCTAAAGGACACATGAGAGAAAGAGGAGAAGGGTTTTCAGGAACAACTATAAAGGACACATGGACAAAACTAAGAGGGGTGGAAGCAAGGGAGGGAGGAGGGTTTGGCTGGGGTGGGGGGAGGATAGTGGGAGTAAACACAGACAACTGTAATTGAACAACAATAAAATAACTTTAAAAAATAAAAATTGAATAAAGTGTAAAAAGCAAAAATAATAAAGAAAGAAAGAAAGAACACAAAAATATGGTCACTGTGATGTCAGACCTTAAAAATCATACTTCCATCCAACACACTGGAACACCAATGTGTAAGCACACCAGTCTTCTATGTCTAAATCCATGGTGACTCAAAATCAATTAAAAGGAAATTTTCAGGGTCTGCTGATCAAGGCCCAGCTGCAGTGCTTGTGATAACTTCAGTGAAACTACCCCGAGATAAGTATCTCTGCTGTTTTTAACTTCCCTATGATGAAGGCATGTATTGCCTGAAGTTTCCCTGTAGAGAATTTGTGTTTCTTGTGTCTCAGGAAAGCTGAACTAATTTGATGAACTATTCTCTTTCTCAACTACTCAAGCTTCATTAATGTGATTCTCACATCATAATGCCATTAGTAGGTGACATTGGACATATGAAGTAAGAGTTCTAGGCAAAGCTTGTACTGGAAGACAAGTGGAGTTGCTTGCCCAATGATCATCTAAGGAAAAAAAAATGTACTCCAGGGGCAATGCGACAGAAACAATAATGCTAGGAAAAGATGGAGACAGGGTGCCTACGAGAATAATGAAATGCAACTCACTTCTGATCATTTGAAGCTCTTTTGTATTTGTCTCCAGTTTGAGGTGTCTTACCAAGCCACTCTAAGAAAATGAAATCCACCCTAGATGAATAAAAAGTAACACAGCTGGAAAATTACATTACCAAGAAGCCAGTAAGGAAATAAACTCAGACAGCTGTGGTGACAAAAAAATAATAGAGGTGATAGTGAATAACAAATTGTTTAGAAAATAGCATGGTGCCAAAATGATAATAAGTAGAGGACTGGATATGTGACCATCCCATCACACATCACAGGCAGGTGAGATTTCCTCTTCTCAAAAAGACTATCAAAGAAATGTCAACAAAGGCTCATTACTGGTCTGTTTTGGAATATTCCTCCCAGTATGATACTTCTTCTGCCTATTTCTCACACTTTCTAAACTTTCTGTTTGAATGCATACTTTGGCGTAAAATCTTTTACATTAAGACAGCATAAATGTATTTTAAACATCAAGCCTTCCTTAAATGAGATTTCCAAGGGGAGGACCTGAGAACTCTGGTTTGGCAAATCCTCTTTTATAATTCACTATTTTTAAATGAATTAAGTCTTGGATGGAAAAGCAACAAACACCGGAATTTAAAATGGTTGTATTTCTGTGAAAAATCCAGAGAGCAAATGAAGACCCGTAAATGAGAAAAAATATTTATCCAAAATTTTTACCCAAAGAATGTTGGCTGGTTTACTGCAAGTATCTAATAAATGTTTGTCCTGAAGTGTGGTTTAAGGAAAACATTATGCTCAGATTAAGCAAAGTGAGTCTAGTGCACCAGTAGCATTAAAACAAAATAATTCTTTTCCTGGCAGTGCCTAGTACTTGCTAGTTGCTATATAAAGTTAACCAAAAAGACATCAATCAGCCCATTAGAACAATATGATGTAAATGGATGGAGAGAGAGAAAGGCTCCACTTTTATTAGAACACTGGGAGAGTGGAAATTGATGCAAACATCGGAGGCACTCTACTAAGGGAACAAGCACCTATTAAGCACAGCATCAAAGAAGGCTACGAGTGCATTCTCGTGCATGGTGAGACTGGCCGACCGTGGCCCAGGGAGTGTGTGATTGACATATCCAAGGGACAGATGTGAATTACACACAACTGTTTTCACAAGAAAGTAAAATAAAAAGAGGGGTTAGAGAAAAGTAAACAACGAACAAAACAGGAGGTAGAACAAAAAGAAAACATCCTCTGATGTAAAAGCCCTCTTTGAAATCAAACTGGAAAATTGGAGTAATTTTACAGGTCCTTTAAATGTAAAAACTGTTTTGGTGGGAAATATTTTAATCATGGGTCTTTGTATGTAGCATAGTGTCTACATATCTCTCTCTCTTTTTTTTTTAAATTTCTGTTGAAAGTCGACTGGCTATCTTACCTATTTCCCTATTTTATTTCCCAAACGGTGCATGGTGATTTCTTCAGTGAGGAACTATTACTGTCTTACAAAAGTGCAGATTTCTGCCTGCAGAGGAACCAAAAGACCAAAGCATGAAAAGAAGCTGGGACTCCCTGGGGCTTTTGAAAGTTGGGAGGAAAGATACAGAAGTAAATATGGGTCTTTATTTAAGTAAAAAGTATTGTCAGGCAGAGCTTTGACCTTTGTGAAAGTCCTACAGCAAGAGAATTGGTCTAATTGGAATGGATGGCTCAGTTAAATTAAGGAAAGGTTGAAGGCAAAAAGGTTTTAATTATTGTTCTAAGTTACTATTTTGCAGGTACTTTGTCATGTACATTTTCTAAGTAAAAATACAAACAAAAAATAAGACACAAATGACTCCCAAGTATACTAGTATCTTACAGACATGTTATGGAACTGTATTATTCTGTTTTAAATTTGCTACTTGTCTTAAAAGACATCATATTTTTCACAACTCTCTATGGTTGAGCAGTTAAAATTTTTTAAGCTTTATGATATGCTATCTACATTTAGCTAAAGTACATTTTAAAAATTTGTTGACTTTACCATCAACCTAAACTCTAATGTTAAATGTCAAATGAAACAGTGGAACTCAGTAGGATTTGTGAAAATCAAAGTACAAGCCCAAACTAAATATGTAGTTTCTAATGGGTTATAAAGAAAAGATGGGAAATATAACATACTCCAGTATCAACAGTGTCTTTTGAAGAAATGTGTCATTTCTAATTCTTTATTCTTTTTAAAAAAAATAAATAACAAAAATACTATGGTTTGTAGAGTGTGATTATTGCCAGATGCCTTTGTTGTTGATGATATGTCAGGACTTGGATCCTGTTTACCTGATTCAAGTAAACTAAGGTTATTGTGAAGGATGCCTGTGGCTGTTTACAGAATATACCTCATGACTCTGGAAATGAGTACTGCTTCCTACTCAAGACTGAAAAGAAGAAATGGAAAATGTAGTGTACTTACATACTAAAATACTTGCAACAGGTATGATCGATAAAACATTAAGTTAATGAGAAATGTCATTTCTACCTTTCCACTTGGCAAACAGTATGAAATAATTCATTACTCACTATGTATTTTTATTTCTTTCTCTTGTGTAAAATAGCATTCCCTTTTTCTATCCTTTCTCCAAATGATGGGCATTCATTTACCTTTTAAGTTCTATTTCTAATGCCCCCTCTTCTAAAGTATTTTCCCCAACCATATCAAGTAAAACAAATGATTTCCTTCTCCGCATTTCCATAGCATTTCATAAATACTTATTTTTAGCAAGTATTATATGGTATCAGAATTAAATATTTACATGTGAGATATCAATGCTAGACTTTTTTTCCCAGAGACAAAGCCCTTGATTTGTTCATCCTTTTGTCTCTAGAAACTAATGACACAGAAACTGTCACTCAACATCTGTTTTTTTGGATGAATAAATGGATGAGTGAATAAACCCATACTCTGAATCAAGGCTATTTGGTTCATTTTGTATCAGAATCATATAAAAATTGTGAAGTCTTGTAGGATTTTTATGCAGGCAGCAAGAATAGACAATCTCAGACAAAAATGAGCTGACCTAAAGGATTTCTAAACTCTTTTCTCACTTGAGCACTCTACAATTTCATGTAAGTGGTGAGCCACCTCCTGTGTCTCTTTGCTTATGCGTGATACAGAATATATGAAAGTAACGATTCATGGCATTATTTGAGCATAATTTTTTCTTCACTCTTTTACAAATATATCCTAGATGTTACTGAAGCCCATGAGCTCTTTGTGCTTAACAACTGTTGTATGTCCAAAGTCTTCTCCTCTCTACCACATACAGCAAATATCACAATATAGCAATCCTTCTTTACTTATCTCCTCTATCCTACCTCAGCACATAAATGCCAAATGATTCATAACAGCTTTTGCCTTAGGCTTGTAGGAGTCAACTTTGTGTTGACTTTGGTTGTATTATTAACTACATTCTTTGAGATCATCTAGAGTTTTCAAGATGAGATACTTCGCTGATGCTTTCTTACTAAGCAGATTTTGACATTTATACAGGAGAAGATGATATCTACCAAAATAGCATCTCTGCAGAGAAAGAAAAGTCCCTTAAGATAAAATAGTAAATTCTGTTAAAAAATAAGGAAGATGACCATTAATACATTCATGAGCAACATAGAAATCTTGGAAGAGCAACATCATACGCTGGCTTCCATTAGAGCTCACTTATCCAGATATTTCTCTACAAGGAGATAAAACGGTACTCTCATGATGCAAGCTGACCAGTTATATAAAGAAAAGAATTTTCTCTATCATGAATGACTGCAGTCTCCCTGTATAAAGATTATCTTTGCATTCAACCATTTATTTACTGAATAAACATTTTTCCCCATAGCAGACTCCATGCAAGGTAATGTAGCTCCTCAAGGATTATTCACAGACCTGGAGTAAAGATTCCATAAACACTAAGAAAATTCAGAACAAAACCATGCATAGAGACAGCTTCTCCACTTCACACCACACATGGGTCATATCAGTTATGGTAAGAAAAGACTTGATCCAGCACACAAGCCCCTCTTCAACCTACATTTTTTTAAAAAACAGTAAAGTCATATCACCAATATTTTGCAAACTGTGCCAACAACTAGGAAGTTTTCATTAGAAATATAACCGTGCTTGCTTGTAATAATAAGTTGTAAAAGTAACAAAAATATTTAAATAATAAAGAATAAGGATAAAATTAAATGATAGATCAACTCACAGGACGGGGGATTTAGCTTTCACAGAAGAAATGTGCATCAGCTCAGAGCCTTCTTGAGTTTGAATTTTGATTCTGACTTTCATCAGTAAAACAGTGCTCTAAACCCCAGCTGCTTCTTTTTAAAGATTTTATTTATTTATTTTAGAGAGAGGGGAAGGGAGGGAGAAAATAAGGGAGAGAAGTAGTAATGTGTGGTTGCCTCTCACATGGCTCCCACTGGGGACCTGGCCCACAACCCAGGCATGTGCCCTGACTGGGAATCAAACTGACGACCCTTTGGTTCACAGCGGGCGCTCAGTCCCCTTAGCTACACCAGCCAGAGTCACAGCTGTTTTTATCTTTTAAATGTTCACAGAGTTGTTGTGAAGATGAGAAATAAAGTATTTTGAAGAAAACCATAGCTTCTTTATAAGTTGAAAAGGCTTAATGAAGGAGATAGAATTTTATTTCATCCTTAAATAATTATAGAAGATGAGTACATATAAAAAAGTGGAGAATGTTCTCATTTGAATAGGATCATGAAACAAAGTCTCAGCTGTATCTTGCTCAGAATGCAAAAGCTCAAAGATTCACCTTGTGTTTAACATACTTAAAATTCATCTTCCCCAAACAAAGCATCACTGGCAATTTATCAACCAAGCACAAAATAAGAAATTCCCTGACTGCTTTCTTGGGTTTAACAGACTAATTACTCTGGCTGAGTTCTAATCCCAGTTTAGTTGCAGCCTCCATAGGCTGGCTATTCTCTGTGATCCCTCACTCCAGATATTATGATGATTAACCAATCAGTTTGAAACACCTTGTAAAAACATGTCAGGCTTTCTAATTCTTTTATGAATTAATTCCTACTAAATCCATATTTTTACTGTGATGAATTTTAAGCTGCATGTACAACTGTCACACACCTGACCCAGAACTGCAAAATTTCTCTAGCCTGTTTGCCATTTATCATTTTAATATTGCAAAAGCAGCCAAAACAACACTTCCAAATTTTACTTAAGCAGGGGATTTCCAGGGTAAGGTTGTTGGGCTGTTCTATGCAGACCAACTTAGTATTGCCTCCGTCTTTTCCAGTTAGTGCCCTTTGTGAACATGCTGCGAAATTTCTAAGCCAAGCAAAAACAATTTAAAATCACAGTGAGAATTAGACTTTGTTGTTTTCTTCATCTTACTGTCCAGAAGAAGCTGACAGTCTCAATTTCTTTTTTCATGAGAAAGAAGTGTAAACAATCATATCTGTGCCCTGGCTGGACTTCTTGATATGACACCAGAAAAAGGTGAGCTAATTGGAGTGGCTGCGGTGCATGAGCAATCTTCTTTTGTCAATGCTCTGATACCTCCACAAACTGCACCATAATCAACATCATCCCAATACACTGCAAAATAAGCTCTTCCCTGCTGGCGCTCACCTGCACACATCTCAGGCTGGGTGCTTAAACTCAAAGACGGAATCCAACACACTAACAAATTCAGTGGGTCGATTCAGGGGACAGAGAGCATGAGAATGAATCCCTTTCTCCCTTTCCTGCTTAAATGTGTCTACTTTCAATTATCAGGTAACAAGATTTAGTCAATCTGCATTTCTTTTTTACTTTTAGGTGCAAATAGGAATACAGTAAGTTGTCCATTTTCTAGAAATAGTTTCCTTGCAGAAAACTTATCTGTGGTAAGAGCTCAAAATAAAATCCCTAATTTTTGTTTGTGAAAAACAAAAACAAATGAAAACCTAATAGATTTGACTTTAAAGTATCATTCTTAACTATTTACAAGACAAACTGCATTTCCAAGATATAACATTGATAACTTGTAATATAAGCATAATATATTACAGATGGCTAGTGAAACAACTTTTTCTCCCAGTTTGTCCCTTAACCATTCTATAAAATAGCTAAGTATGACAATGCTGAAATATTTTTGGAGTTTATCACTTAAATATTTTCACTTTAAAAATTTATTCTCCATATATGTACCCTTCAATCTTTAAGAAAACACACAGAAGTTTTGTTTCCAGGATAATGCCTTATTTACTCAGCACTGGCACACAATTATAAAATACCCTGATTTTCAAAACACTGTGCATGGACACCTTAGTTACAGCCTTTTAGATAAACCAATGTTTCAACAGAGTTTTATAAAAAGGCACAAATCTTAGTAAAAAGAGCCCTGATTGAAGAAGAAAGGTCAAAAGCTTCTGACCAGGAATTTTACCTCAAAAATCTAAAAGAGTCTCAAAGTGGTGAAACTGATCGTGCTGTCAATTTTTTAAAAAAATAGACCAGGCCAGGAAAGTTGTTAGCATGGAGGCCAACCAAGAGGCACTGCCTGAGCCTGCTCTCCTCATATAACTCAGAACTCTGTTCCGTGAAGCAGGACTTATCTGACATCTCCATTGCTGCTGCCTGGGTCAGAACTCTCCTTTGAAAGTGTTTCAAAGTAAAACAAGATAAGAAGCACCTCTTCCAACAGAATCCTTCCGATGGAGTCCTGTGATGTGAAAGAATGAAGTGCAAGTCCACTGGTATCTTTGCCAGAGCACTTTTTTGTCCTTTGAATAGATAAGATGAGTAAACTTGCAAAGGGGTGGAGGTGCGGGGGTGAGGAAAGTGCCATCAGATAAGAAACAGAGGGTGTCTGTTCTCCTTGGAGGGGAACCATTCCGTGGAAACTGCTGTTATGAACTAGAAGACAGACAGGTTGCCTGTTCACTCTAAGCCACTAGGAGTCCAGGAAAGACAGGGAAAGAAAGAAGTGATGGCCCTGAATCTCTGGTTTATAACCGGCTGGTAATGGGTCAGCCAGAGGGAATATGGTTCAAAGGCTTTAGGCTAATTAATTATGCTAGCTATTTAATATTTGATAAAAATTGGTGTTAGGAAATACATTTACTTGCTTAAGGAAAACCTAGAATATAAAAATTTTCAACATAAAATTTTGTATCCAGGTCCCAATTCTCCAAAATTAGAGGCTTAATTGTTACTGGTTCTTAATTGTTACCATTTGAGTTTCGCCCTTCCTTGACTAGATGTGATTTTAAAGGAAAAGATAAGGTAGAATTAAAAGTGCCCTGGCCTAGATGGGAACTTTCTTCTGTTAAACTCATTGGCTACTGATTTCTGCAAATCCTTTTTTCTTCGGGTCTCAATTGCTATAAAACAATCCACCTGCTTATATCAGTAAAGAGGTGGAAAAGCTGTCATCTCAAAATCATTTGAGTTCCCAAATCTCTGAGCCAGATCCTTCCTGACCATTCTGAATGCACATGGATATTATTGCCTCCAAGCAGAAATTTTGTCAATTAATTTGGCAATTAATCAAGGACTGCCTGTGTGGCATCTCTTTCACAGCTGGCCTTGGCTTACACATTGACTGACTTCTAAAAAGTACATTTATAAAGAAAACCATGTAAATGGTACTTGGAAAACATTTTACAATAAAATTAATATTATAAATGAAGGTTATACTCAGTCAGTCCCTCAAATATCTATTTAGCACAAATTATAATCTAACCCCAAATCAACACTGTATTAGCCTCATTGTTCACCTGTCCACCTATTTTTATTTTGCTTCTATATGAACATATTCTTTGAGTTTTAATTTAGGACCACAGAAATACAGTGTCCCTGACAGAGGAAGGAAGTACCTTCTGCGACTCCAAAGGCTTCTTCCAGGACTCCAGGATTTCATCAAGCAGGTTCTAGGGCCACTGAGGGGCATGTTAGGATCTCCAGGTGTTCTGGAGCAAGATAGTGGTTTGTACAATAAGAGAATATGTTTATGAACACAGACAATTTGTTAGATGTTCCTAAAACAGTGACTGTTTAGAGTATACTCTCAAAATGTCACTTAAGCTATCTATCTATCATCTATCTATCTATCTATCTATCTATCATCTATCTATAGTATTTCTTTTTTAGAGAAATTCTAAATTCACAGAGAAACTAAGCAAAAGGTACAGGATTCCCTACAAACTCTCTGTTCCTGCACACACACAGTTTCTCCCATTATGAATATCCCCCATCAGAGTGGTACATTTACTACAGTCAGCAAGCCTACGGTGACACATCAGTCATTACCCAAAACCATGGTTTCCATTAGGGTTCACTCTTGGTGTTGTGCTCTATGGGTTTGGACAAATGTATAGTAACACATATCCACCCTTAGAGCATCATGCAGAGTAATTTACTGCCCTAAAAATTCTCTGGGCTCCGCCTATTCATTCTACCTTCCCCCCTATTTAGTATAATTTTTATGATCACTTTTTGTGTATTTAGGTCTCACTTTTGCCACAGGAGTATGGGCTTTTGAAAGCAGAATCTGTACCTAGACATCTTTTCATCACTCAGAGTGACCCAGTAAATGAAGGGCCTCAATTTGGCAATTGACCAAGGACCGCCTGTGACATCTCTTTCACAGTCAGCTTTGGCTTACACATTGGCTGATCTGTGTACCTACACAATAGGTCTGGATTGATTTTTATTTGAATCTCGTTGGATTTTTGCAAAATGTAATATGACTTATGAAATTATAACAAACTATTAAATAGGTTAAATAACAGAAATATGTATATAAGGAACTCCTTTGCCTTTGCACTTCTTTGTATACAAATAAAACAGGCCTTCCTGGTGCAAAACCAACTACAGAATAAGAGTGGAGGCCAATTAGCCTCTGTACACCCAACTGCCTCCACGCTCACCCACTCTGGCCTGTTCCTCTGCCTAGGGTTCAGGGAGGTGGAGACCTAGTTGAGTGTGTGCACTTCCCACCTGCAGCTATATTGCAGTCGGCGCCCCTAACAGGCAATTTTGTTTATTCCAAGTGCACATCAGCTAGCCTTTGTCACACTGGCCTGTAGCTGCTCCTATTCTCACTGCCTGGCCTGCTGTGCGTTCTTCCCTCCAGTCAAGCATGCACTTCTCTTTTTACAATTACATTTATCAAAGTCCCAGCATGGGGTGGGTATTCAAACTGATGACATAATGTGTGCTTCCATTTCCATGGGAAGATAACAAATCTCATCTTCACCTTGCAAAACTTAAGACTCCAACACAGTCAACTCTGCCTTTCAAAACCCATTATGTTATTGAGGAGTGTTTTTTTTTTTTTTTTTTTTAAATATCACCAGATTTTTAATCCTAAATGTGTTTTTTAATTATTATATCTCTTAGTAGTAAACATTTTGAATTTCAACATAAGGAGATAATCTCACACAATTTAAAAATTCTGTAAGATTAACTACAATAAGGACAGCGTGCAAATAGTGTGCATAAAGCCCATTCATAGAATAGTGCGATTATGCCACAAAGATTTTCCATCTTTATTGCTCAACAAATTATACATAGTAGCAAATGGAATGTTATTTACATAAAGTTTAATGATTCTCCTTGATACTTGGGCAAAGCTGCACAGAAAACCAGTTTTCTCCATTATAAAGTGCTTAAAGGTTCCATTTTCACCGGAATTGGTCCAGGTTTTCCTTCCCTGAAAAGGCTGACTGATTTGCTCAGAATCTATACATCAATGTTATTAATTTACTTTAAACTCCTTTCCCCTTTTTAATGAATATAAAAACCTCATGCATTTTTAAATGTTGTTTAACATATCAAAATAAATTAGATATCATGACTAAAACAATCGAAGCAATGAGACAAATAGTGCTTTGATATCAATCTATACTCTCTTTGTTCAATAGCCTCCTTCTGATAACCTTCCCCAGGAGGTGGTAGGAGGTGACTTATTCTCTGTGATTGAGAGTTATTACCATGCAGGACCAGGCCAGGAACCACAGTATCCAAGCAGGAAGCAAAAAATAGTGAATTGATGGTTTTGACTACAGCCAAGAGTAGGTAAGCCAAAAAAAAAAAAAAAGGTGTGTGTGGGATGGGGGCAGGGGTTAAGTAAAGGTGGAAGATTTGACAGCCAGCAAGAAAACAAAACAGGGAGGTAACGGGAGAGTGAAGGTATCAGAAAGAAGAGTAACTGGAGGTATCTCTTTTTATCCAGATTTCCAGGCAAGTATCCTTATCCTGAAATCTACTTTTTAAGCACCCCAGCCCCCACTAACATCCCCAAATGAACAGCATGTTTTTCTCTCCTTTCCCCTTTCTTTCTTCTTTCTTCCCTGACTTCTGCCTGCCACAGTGTCCCACCTCTCAGGCCCTCCTTCCCAGTACACTTTGTTTCTGGCCTAAGGCACAACATTGAGGGGGGTTGTTAATGCATATTACCTCTCACTGACTTTTCCAGGCATTCAAAGCAAGTGAGAATGCAGGTGGCACAACCATATACAGGAAACCCTGGAAGGTAAGAGAGGAAGGGACTCAAGCAGCAGCAAAACACAGACACACACACACACTCATACACAATGCTCTTCCTCACTGGGAGCTCTGGAATCCCATCAAATACTCATCCACCAAATTTTGCTGTTATCCCTCTTCTTTTTAAAAAATAGTTTTTATTGATTTTTTTAGGAAAAACAAGGTAGGAGAGAGAGAGAAACATTGAGGTGTAGAGAAACATCAATTAGTTGCCTCCCATAGGCACCCTGACCTAGGATGAACCCACAGTGTAAGTACACATCCTGACTAGTAACTGAACCTCCAACTTTTTGGTGCAAGGGGTGCCACTCCAGCTAACTGAGTCACAATGGCCAGGGCTGTTATCCCTTTTTTAAACAAAGAGATGGGGGGAGATGAGTCAAATGATTTGCTAATAACTCCACAGACCCATAGTGTTACAGAAAATAATTCAGAAAATAATGACTCTGGCGTGATTCGGGGTAATGGAGTGAGGCTTTATTACGCACGCAGACCCAGAGGAGGCAGTCTCCAAATTCTGGGACCCAAACCTTGGCTGAGCAGGGCTTTTATTGCTCTCCGGATGCCCTATCCTATGTGGCAAAAGCAGGAGGTACAGAAGCTGATTCGAAAATAACTCTAGCCTTGAGGTGTCCTTATCGGAAGCTGGGTGTACAGAAGCCAAAAATGGGAGTTAGCTGCTACAATAGTGGAAAGTCTCATTCCAAATACGTGCCATACTGTGCTGAAACCAGTGAGTCTGTGACGTATTATGAAGATTACTTAGCATTTTATTAAACACATCCACTTGGGGTTTGCACACAGCTCTTGTAGGGGAAAGAAAATCTTTAGATTAGCAATGTAACAACAATTTTAATTCTGATTTTTCTATGCCCCCTCCTCTCCAAAAAATAATTCTTCCCTAGAAAAGAGGCAGCTGGTGGTGATAGGCCTCGTACCCTGGGAAAGGAACAAAGGAATGGGCCTGACATATGCTGATCAACCTAATGAAACAATGTAACAGTCACAAGACTTTTTCTTTGAGATTGACATGGTAATGTAACAGGGTGCAGCCAAGAGGGGGGCCCCAAAAAGGGAGTTGGAATGGGGCCCAGAGCTCAGGGTGTCCAGGAAATATTAGACAGACATATAAGATGTCCTCACCCCTTTCCCCTCAGGTGTGAGTTGAGGGAAGGGACAAAAGGAGCAGAGCAATTGAGTTGTTTTGCATAGCAATGGTTTTGCAGATAACCTCCAGAATGGTCATTTAACATATCTATAACCTTTAACTGGTTTCATAGATATGTTAAACAGCTATGGCCATGCTCTGAGCCAGGGGGATGGAAAGGACTTCCCCCAGGACGTGACTAGGGGAGGAACCCCAAGTTAAAGCGCCTGCGTGGGAGCTTAGAGAAGATTAGCTCCAGAAAATGAGGACACGCCTGCCCAGACTCATGATGGCATCCCAATAACCTTGGAAATATATGGGAATGCTGGCAGGTGTAACCGATTGTAGGAGGAGTCGGAAATAGGGCTGCAGAGGAGGTTTGGTGCCGGGATTTAAATGGAGACTAGGCAGCCATTAGGGAGATCCATGCGGTTTCACCAGAGTGCAGGACCCACAGCTCTATGAGGGAAAATCACCATGTCGCTTTAGCAGAGAATTGCCACTTGGCTTTGCCCTAGTGGAGACCCTCTCGCAGCTTTGCCAGAGGGAGAGATTCCATGTGGTTTCACCAGAGTGCAGACCCCTGCAGCTTTGTTGAAGAGGGAGAGCCACGAGGCTTTGCCAGAGTGGGGACCCCTTCCCCACAGCTTTGGTAGAAGAAGGACCACGTGGCTTTGGGGTGCTCCCTTTGACTGCGTGGCCTGGGAACAAGAGAGATTTTGCCTAGAAGAAGGGGGAAAGGACTCTTGCCAGTAGGCCATGAGAAGGTGCCACATGGCTTTGGATTAATTAGAGATCCTGCCTGGATGACAACACAGCTGACAGTGTCAAGAGCTTGGATCCTGGACATGTGCTTCTCTTCCTTGCAATTACGGTACCCTGACTTAGGGCAGAGGGAGATAGGAAGCACTGTGGGTGTCTGTGGGTATCCTAAAGGACTTTGATATTTAATGGAGACGTTAGGTTGCTACTTTAACTCTATATAGCATTAAATAAACATTTCCTTTCCTTTTCACAAATCTCTGGCTTTGAGAGACATCTTTCCTTACGGTGGTGGACAATAACGGACCTTTTCTGTTGCTCGGTAACAGTTTTGGGGGGCTCATCCGGGATCTGAATTGCCCGTGGCAGACTGACCCCTCAGGTTCGGGAAAGTGAAACTTTGGAAGTTTTTTGCCAGTCTCCAGAATTTTTCTGTTGCTCGGTAACAGTAAGGCCTGGCTTTACCACCTTCTCTGGTCTCTAAATGTGTGAATAATGAGTATACATGTGGAGCAGCTCCCTCATCATGGACAGGTTTTGCCTTGGACACTGAGGTACTATTCCCTATCTGGGTGCCATTGTTTAGGGGAAGGAAGGCCAACAACCCAGATGATCCCAGCCACCCACAGAATCAGGTCAAGGGCCATAAATTCATGGGGAAATGAAAGGATTTGCAAAAGGATTGCAGGCAATTCCAAAAAGAGACTTGACTAAAGAACTGTGTTGGTGGTATGATTTCATAAGACAGTCTGTCATATGTTACCTAGAGTAAATGGATGCTCTCTGGCCACCAGAGTTAAGGGTGCATGGTGGTGTTTACCTTAATTAGATTTGTTAAAATCTTTGTGTGCAACCCATTCTGTTGCATGTGGATTTTTAAATCAAGACTTTATTCTCTTCAAAAAAAAGTTGTTTTGTTTTCCTATTTTTTTCCAGTCTCTACTTTAGGTATTTTTAAACTATTAGCATCATTATTAAGACTTTGATATCCCCATTATTTTTTCAAAAACAAGTTTCCTTTAGTTTATGTTTTAGTTTTTCTAAATAGAGGAACTAATCATATAAGATTTTAAGGTAGATTTACAGAATTGGAACCAAGGAGAATTTTACTAGATTCTGTGAAATATGGTTAGTTAGCTGCTTCTTCTTCTCTTCCTTTTGAAATAAAATAATCATTTTCTGAATAAAGAAATGCATCTTTAATTACAGGGTTAAGTGTGGGGTTTCATGGTGTATAATTTTAATTCCCTAAAAGTCAGTCCAAACCAACCACTATTCTTACTTATTCCACTGCAACTTTCAAATTGGGAATACTTATTTCTTCTACCATTTTTAGAAAATAATTCTGTAAAATGTTTCTATAAAAGGTTGAGTCAGACTACTAACACATATATTTAAATTATCAGAAAATTCCAAAACATATAATGTGGTATAATTTGTAAGAATAAGGAAATTAATGTAATAGAAAAAGTAAAAACTTTGAAGAGGGATACTAGATAATCTGATCATGTCACTTGTCCTCTCTGAGCTTGATATTCCACATCATAAATAGAGATGCAATTTGGGTCACAATGAATAGGAGCTGAAAATATGTAGCTGAAATAGAAGAGAAACTTCAGGAACTTATATCATGTATCCTTGCAATAGTGAAAAATCAATCAGCTTAGTAAAACATCAGTGTGACCTTCAATTATTATTTGCAACAAAGTGTACCATACATTTATTAAGTTGCTTTTTACTAGTATTAATTAGTATAAGTATTAATTGATTAACTTTTACTAGCACTAATTGTTTCTAAAAGAGCCAAGAACTCAGAAATAAATCATAATATTTCTGAATGTCTAAAAGTGCTGTCATATCCCCCACATGCAGCATCACAATGCAATAACGTGGGTTGCCCCGCCCTGGTGAACACCCAGGGCTCTGCCCCTTACTACCTAACAGATGCACTGAGACAAAAAAAAAAAAATATGGCCCAAATGAAAGAACAGATCAAAGCTCCAGAAAAAAATACAACTAAGTGATGAAGATATAACCAACCTATTAGATGCAGAGTTCAAAACACTAGTAATCAGGATGCTCACAGAAATGGTTGAGTAAGGTCGCAAAATAGAGGAAAAAGGGAAGGCTATGAAACGTGAAATAAAAGAAAATGCATAGGGAACCAACAATGAAGGGAAGGAAACTGGGACTCAGATGAACAGTTTGGAGCAGAAGGAACAGATAAACATTCAATCAGAACAGAATGAAGAAACCAGAATTCAAAAAAATGAGGAGAGGCTTAAGAAGGTCCAGGACAACTTGAAACATTCCAACACTTGAATCATAAGGGTGCCAGAAGGAGAAGAGGAAGAACAAGAAATTGAAAATTTATTTGAAAAAATAAGGAAGGAGAACTTCCTCAATCTGGCAAAGGAAATAGACTTCCAGGAAGTCCAGGAAGCTCAGAGAGTCTCCCAAAAAAGTTGGGCCCAAGGAAGCACACACCAAGGCACATCATAATTACATTATCCAAGATTAAAGACAAGGAGAAAACCTTAAAAGCAGCAAGAGAAAAGGAGACAGTTACCTACAAAGTAGTTCCCATAAGACTACCAGCTGATTTCTCAAAAGAAACCTTGCAGGCAAGAAAGACCTGGAAAGAAGTATTCCAAGTCATGAAAGGCAAGGACCTACACTCAAGATTACTCTATCCAGGAAAGCTATCATTTAGGATGGAAGGGCAGATAAAGTGCTTCCCAGATAAGGTCAAGTTCAAGGAGTTCATCATCACCAAGCCCTTATTATATGAAATGTTAAAGGGACTTATACAAGAAAAAGAAGATAAAAAACATGTACAGTAAAAAGACAGCAAACTCACAGAAATTAACAACCACACCTAAAACAAAAGCAAACTGAGCAAACAACTGGAACAGGAAGAGAGGCACAGGGATGGAGATCACATGGAGGGTTAGCAACAGGGGAGTGGGAGGAGGAGAGAGGGGGGAAGGTACAGAGACTGAGTAGCATAGATGGTGGGTAGAAAATAGACAAGGGGAGAGCAAGAGTAGTATGGGAAATGTAGAAGTTAAAGAACTTATGACACATGCCTGCAACCAAGAATGCTTTACCCAGCAAGGCTTTCAATCAAGATAGAAGGCCAAATAAGCAGCTTCCCAGACAAAAGAAGTCTAAAACAATACACCTCTACCAAACCAGTTTTTCAAGAGATGCTAAAGGGACTGCTTTAAGGAAAGGAAGGAAAAGAGAGAGAGAGTGAGAGGAACACAGGTACAAAAATGACAATGAATAAGTACCTATCAATAATAACCTTAAACATAAATGGATTAAATGCTCCAATCAAAAGACATAGAATAGCTGAATGGATAAGAAAGCATGACCCACACATATACTGCCAACAAGAGACCCACCTCAGGACAAAAGACCTACACAAACTCAAAGTGAAGGGCTGGAAACAAATTTTCCAAGCAAATGGAAAGGGAAAAAAAAGCCAGGGTAGCAACACTCATATCAGACAAAATAGACTTCAAAAGAAGACCCATAAAGAGAGACCCAGAAGGTCACTTCATAAAACTCAAGGGAAGAATGCACCAAGAAAACATAAACATTGTAAATATATATGCACCCAACGTAGGAGCACCTAAATACATCAAGAAAATCTTAGAGAACTTTAAGAAAGATATTGACAGCAACACAATTACAGTAGGGGATTTTAACACCCCACTGTCAAAAAATGGACAGATCTTCTAAACAAAATATCAACAAAGATATTGTGGCATTGAACAACACTCTAGATGAAATGGACTTAACAGATACATATAGAGCCCTTCATCCCAAAGTAATTAAATACACATTCTTTTTGAATGTACATGGAACATTTTCAAAGATAGACCACATGATAGGACACAAAACAAGCCTCAATAAATTCAAGAAAATTGAAGTCATACCAAGCATTTTCTCTGACCACAAGGGACTGAAACTAGAAACCAACCCCAAGGAGGAAAACCCAAAACACGCAAAACCATGGAGATTGAATAGTATGCTATTAAACAATGAATGGGTCAAGAAGGAAAATAGGGAAGAAATCAAAAAGTTTCTGGAAACAAATGAAAATGAACTCACAACAACACAAAACTTATGGGACACAGTGAAGGCAGTCCTGAGAGGGAAGTTCATAGTGATAGAGGCCTACCTAAAAGAAGATAGAAACATCTCAAACAAACAACTTAACCCTACACCTACAAGGACTCGAGGAACAACAACAAAGATGGCCCAGAGCAAGTAGAAGGAAAGAAATAACCAAGATCAGAGCAGAATTAAATGACATAGAGACTAAAAGCACAATTTTAAGGTAGAAACAATGAATCCAGGAGCTGGTTCTTTGAAAAGATAAACAAAATCAACAAGCCTTTAAGCAGGCTCATCAAGAAAAAAAGAGAGAAGACCCAAATAAACACAATCAGAAATGAAAGAGGAGAGATTACAACTGACACCACAGAAATACAAAGGATTGTAAGAAATTACTATGAAGAACTGTATGCCAAGAAATTTGAAAACCTAGGTGAAATGGACAAGTTTCTAGAAAAATATAATCCTGCAAAACTCAATGAAGAAGAAGCAGAAAGCCTGAACAGACCAATAACAGCAGATGAAATTGAAGCAGTAATCAAAAAACTGCCAACACGCAAAAGCCCTGGACCAGATGGTTTCAAAGGAGAATTCTACAAAGCATTTAGGGAAGAGCTAACCCCTATACTTCACAGACTATTCCAAAAAACCCCAAATCATGGAAATCTCCAAAACTCTTTTTATGAAGCCAGCATCATCCTGATCCCTAAATCAGAAAAAGACACAACAAAGAAAGCAAACTTCAGGCCAATATACCTGATGAACATAGATGCTAAAATCCTCAACAAAATATTGGCAAACCACATCCAATAATACATTACAAAGATCATACACTGTGATCAAGTGGGATTCATCCCTGAGATGCAAGGATGGTTCAATATTCACAAATCAGTAAATGTAACATCACATAAACAAAAGCAAAGACAAAAATCACATGGTCATATCAATAGATGCAGAGAAAGCATTTGATAAGGTACAATACCCATTTATAATAAAAACACTCAGCAAAGTGGGAATAGAGGGAGCATTCCTCAACATAATAAAGGCCATATATGGGAGACCTACAACCAACATCATACTGAACAGGCAAAAACTAAAATCTTTTCCACTAACATCGGGAACAAGACAAGGATGTCCACTTTCACCACTTCTATTCAATATAGTATTGGACATCTTAGCCACAGTGATTAGACAAGAACAGGGGAAAAAACCATCCAAATCGGAAAGGAGGAAACAAATCTATCATTGTTTGCAGATGACATGATAGCGTACATAGAAAATCCTATAGACTCGGCCAAAAAGCTGCTTAACCTAATAAATGAATTTGGCCAAACAGCGGGACACAAAGTCAATATCCAGAAATCAAAGACATTTCTCTATACCAATAATGAAACAGCAGAAGCAGAAATCAAGAAAAAAATCCCATTTGATATAGCAAAAAGAAAAATAAAATACCTAGGAATAAACCTAACCAAGGAGGTAAAAGACCTGTATGCAGAAAATTACACAACACTGAACAAAGAAATCAAGGAAGACACAAACAGATGGAAACATATACCTTGTTCATGGATTGGAATAATCAACATAATCAAAATGTCCATACTACCCAAAGCAATTTGCAAATTCAATGCAATACCTATTAAAGTACCAATGGCATATTTCACAGACATAGAACAAACACTTCAAAAATTTATATGGAACCATAAACAATCCCAAATAGCTGCTGCAATTTTGAGAAAGAAGAGCAAAGTAGGAGGGATCACAATACCTGATACCAAATTGTATTACAAGGCCACTGTAATCAAAACAGCCTGGTACTGGCATAAAAACAGGCACATGAACCAGTAGAACAGAACAGAGAGCCCAGAAATTAACCCAAGTCTCTACAGTCCATTAATATTTGACAAAAGGGGGCAGCAACATAAAATGGAGTAAAAATAGCCTCTTCAACAAGTCGTGTAGGGAGAACTGGACAGCTACATGCAAAAAAAATGAAACTTGAGCACCAACTTACACCATACACAAAAATAAATTCAAGATGGGTAGAAGATTTAAATATAAGCTGCGACACCATTAAAGTCCTAGAGGAGAACATAGGCAGGAAAATCTCAGATATTTCATGCAGCAACATTTTTACTGATATGTCCCCTAAAGCAATGGACATAAAGGAAAGAATACACAAATGGGATCTCATCAAAATAAAAAGTTTCTGCATGGCTAAAGAAAACAGTATTAAAATAAAGGAGAACCAACTGTATGGGAAATCATATTTGCCAATGATACCTCAGACAAGGGTTTAGTCTCCAAAATATATAAAGAACTTACACAACTCTAAGAAGACAAGAAACCCAATTAAAAAATGGGCAAAGGACTTGAACAGACAATTCTCCAAGGAGGACATACAGAGGATCCAGAGACACGTGATAGGATGCTCAATATTGTTAGCTATCAGAGAGATGTAAATTAAAACCACAATGAAATTCCACTTCACACCAGTCAGAATGGCCATCATAAGCAAAGCAACAAACAACAAGTGTTGGAGAGATTGTGGAGAAAAGGGAACTCTAGTGCACTGTTGGTGGGATTGAAGTCTGTTACAACCACTATGGAAAACAGTACGGAAATTTCTAAGAAAACTAAAAATGGAACTATCTTTTTACCCAGCAATTCCACTGCTAGGATTATATCCTAAGAACCCTGAAACAACAATCCAAAAGAACCTATGCACCCCAATGTTCATAGCAGCACAATTTACAATAGCCAAGTGTTGGAAGCAACCTAGGTGCCCATCAGTAAATGAATGGATCAAAAAACTATGGTACATTTACACAATGGAATTCTATGCAGCAGAAAGAAAGAAGGAGCTCCTACCCTTCCCAACAGCATGGATGGAACTGGAGAGCATCATGCTAAGCAAAATAAGCCAGGTGGTGAAGTACAAATACCATATGATCTCACTTTTAATAGAAACCTAATCAACAAAACAAACAAACAAGCATAATATAACAAAAGACACTGAAATTGAGAACAGGCTGACAGTCACCAGAGGGCAGAGTGGAGGGAATTTCAAGTGGAAAGGGGAAGGGTTTAGAGCAACAAGTATAAAGGACACATGGACAAAAACTAGGGGGGATGGAAATGGGAGGGAGGGGGGATGGCTGGGGTGTTGGGCTGGGATTGGAGTAAAAGACAAAACTGTACAAGAACAACAAAATAAATTAAAAAAAAGAAAGTCAGTGAACAAATTTAAAAAAAAAGAATCCCTTACAATATTTACAGAATATATGGCTGCAATTTATATATAAAAAGCTACTATGGATAAGTAGATAAGAAGGAACAACTATAGATAAGTCATGCAAGAAGAAAATTGCTAATTTTTTCAAAAAACTTGATTTTAATAGTAACCAAAGAACTACAAGTGAAAATAAAAAATTATTTTAATTGTTAAATCAGGAAATATTATTTTTAATGATACTATTTAGTGGCTACAAGGGCAAGGTGAAGTCAGCACTTCATAATGGTGATGAACATGTAAAGCTGTAAAACAATTCTGAAAAGTAATGTGGAAGATATTAACTTCCTTAGGAAAAGTTGTCCCTTTAACAAAGTAATGTGCCTTTCCTAATTCTATTTTAGAGGAATAACTCAAACTGAGGACAAAATTTACACACAAAGATGTTTCTCCTAGCACTATTTATAATAGCTAAAAAATGGAAACATGATAAATTAAAAAATAAGTTCAGATTTAAGCAAATTAAAACAGCTCTCAGTGAAAATTATGCTTGCAAATTTAATGAAAAAATGTGTCCGTAAAAATTATTAGAATTCTGCAGAAATGCTCATAGAACAATGTTAATTGAAGAATGAATAATGCAAAGTATTATATAGTATTATGCCAATTGTGTAAAGCAATGTAATATAGGTTATAGCATTATGTATGTAAATTATGCCTGCATATTTACATATAAACATACAAGTGTGCATTTGTATGTTTATATTTAAATATATAAACTATTTTAAAGGGACTCCAAATGTGATAGTGTCAGCTCTGACTAGTCTGCATGTTATATTTTCTATGATACTTCCTATTTTTCCAAAATTTTCACAGTGGTTATATATTATAATTATTATATAACAACCATTATACATTGTTCTTAGAAAAATAACTCATTCAACACAACAATTTTTAAATGCTGCTCAGAGCCTAGTTGCTCATATTATAGATTCAGTTCTTTTGCAGATGGCAACCTGGTTTCTCAGTGCATAACTGATTTCCCTCCATGAAGAGGAGAAGGGAGGGTAAGTTTACCAGCAGCAATGCTTCTCACCAAGTCCCCACCCTGAGGGGAGTCTATCATAGCTGACTGGCACCAGGTACTCCAATTGCTAAGTGTGATCCTTAACAGACACTGAGAGAACCACACATGGAAAAAGAAGCAGTAAGTGTATGAAATGTTTAGAAAGGTTCATCTCTGAATACCTAAATTGGGCATGAAGTCACAAAGGTTGGTTTTGAACCCATTACTTCATGACTATGTGATCTGGTATGATTTTTAAATCATTTTTGTGTTCAGTTTCAAATCAGAAAAATGGGAAAGGAAATACTACCTACCCCATAGGGTTGTTGTGAGTTGTTTGAATAAGCTAATTCATAGGGTTTAGAATACCACCTACCAATGATAGGTGTGGTTGTTAGGATTTTTGTTATTTTCTAAATGATGCTCTTGATATCAAGGTTTCTCCAACTGTGATTTCCCCCACTGCTTGGACCAGAAATGGATACAGTCTACTCTACTGAGTAAGAATTTCTGGAATGGGTCCTGAAAAATATATATTTTTGACAAGCTCCAAGGTTGCTCTTGTGTGCACTAAACATTAGATGCACTGCCCTAAAGGTGTTATTATATTTGAATTCTCTATAAATGTGCCTAAGTCAATAAGAAGTTTAAAATATTGAGAAATTCTGCTTAGATATCTAAGAACTACATGTACCCTAGTAAATTGATGTCTAACACAAATGAAGAAATGTTAAAACTTTATTTCCAAGTATGTTATATTATTTAATTATATTTTATTTTTAATTATATTTTATTGATTATGCCCAATTTTCCCCCTTTGCCTACCTCCACCCAGCACCCCTAACTCCCTCAAGCAATTCCCACACCGCTGTTCATGTCCATGGGTCATGTTTTTTGGCCATTCCATTCCCTATACTGTATTTTACATCCCCATGGCTATTCTGTAACTACCTATTTGTATTTCTTAATTCCCTCACCTCTTTACCCATTTCCCATACCCCCCTCCCATCTGGCAACCATCAAAACACTCTCCATATCTAGGATTCTGTCTCTGTTCTGCTTGTTTACTTAGTTTGTTTTCCAGATTCAATTGTTGATAGATATGTATTTATTGCCATTTTATTACTCATAGTCTTGATCTTTTTCTTTTTCTTAAATAAGTCCCTCTAATATTTCATATAATAATGGTTTGATGATTGTAAACTCCTTTAGTTTTGTCTGGGAAGCTCTTTATCTGATCTTAGATTCTATATGATAGCTTCGCTGGTCCCTGCTTTTCTTGACCGTGAATATTTCTTGCTAATCCCTTATAGCCTACAAAGTTTCTTTTGAAAAATCAGCTGAGATCCTTATGGGAATTCCCCTGTAAGTAACTAACTGCTTTTTTCTTACTGCTTTTAAGATTCTCTCTTTATCTTTAACCTTTGGCATTTTAATTATACTGTGTTTTGGAGTGGGCCTCTTTGCATCCATCTTACTTGAGACTGTCTCTGCTTCTTGGACTTGCATATCTATATCCTTCACCAGATTAGAAAAGTTTTCTTTCATTATTTTTTTAATAGATTTCTAATTTCTTGCTCTTTCTCTTCTCTTTCTGGCTGGCACCCCTCTGATAAGAATGTTGGATCACTTGAAGTTTTCCCAGAAGCTTCTAACACTATCCTTGTTATTGTTTGATTCTTTTTTCCTTTTGTTGCTCTGAATGGTTGTTTTTTGTTCTCTTATGTTCCAAATCATTGATTTGATTATCAGCTTCATCCATTCTATTGTTGTTCCCTGTAAATTGTTCTTTATTTTAATTAGTGTATCGCTAGCTTGTGACTGGATCTGTTTTATGCAGTTGAGGTCCTTACTAAGTTCCTTGAGCATCCTTATAACCAGTGTTTTGAAGTATGCATCTGATAGATTACTTACCTCCATTTTGTTCAGCTTTATTTTCCTGGAGTTTTTACCTAGTCTTTCATTTGTGCCATGTTTCCTTGTCTCTTCGTCTTGACAGATTCCCTGTGTTTGTTTCTATGTGTTAGATTGAGCTTCTCTGACTTCCTGTCATGGTAGAGTGGGCTAATGTGATAGGTGTCCTATAGGGTCCAGTGGCATATCCTCCCATATCACCCAATCTAGATTCTCAAGGTGTGCCCTTTGTGTTGATTGAGTACACTCTCCTCTTGTAGTTGAGCCTTGATTGCTCTTGGCTGGTCAGTTGGAGGGATTTACCCAAGTCAGTCATCTACAAGGACTAGCTGTAACTATTATTACCAACATCTCCCCTTTGTGGGGGATCAGCAATATGGGGGTAGGGTGGTGGTGCCCAACATGGTCTGTAGCTGTCCACTGGGTACATAGGCTCTGTGGTTTCCTGAGTGTTATAGGCCAAGGTCAGTCCCTACTTTAGTTTTGCCTGGGGCCACCCTCCCTGAGTTGTAAGATAATCTTCGATGGCTGCTACTGTGCTGTGTTTTGGAGATTCCTAGGTAAAGCCAAGCTGTAAATCTAGGCTGGCTGCTGTTAGTGCCTGACCTGGGACTACTTAGCAAGGGGTACATGAGCTGGGGGCTCACTAAGGCTGGCTGTTGCTTGTTTGAGAGGATTTAGGAAGTTGTGAAGCATGAGCCAAGACCACTCATTCATATGGAAAAGTAGCTTGGGTAGAAACATAATTTGGGTAGGACTGAGTGTCTGAGGATCTCCAGGGTGGGTCAAACAATGTTAGTCAGGTTGATGGAATCTGACATATTGCACCTGCCTGGGCTTTGTGGTTCTGTAGGGGGAGGGTTTAGAAAAGAGACACTGGCCTCTGCCTGCCTTTCTGTGTGGGAGAATGTTGTCCCCCAGCTCTCACCTTGATGCCAGACACTTCAATTTCTTCCTGCATGCCACTAGTGCCTTTCAAACTGCTACCCCAGTGCTGGAGCCCAGAACGAGTGAGTCCAGTTAAGCATATGTGCAAGTTCTTTAAGAGGAACTGCTTGGGACTCCAGCAGTTTTCCTACTGCATAAATCCCAGCTGGTTTTTGCAACCTGAAGTTATGGTGGTTAACCTTCCTGGCAAGGAACGCTGGATGAGGAATCTGGTGTGGTGCTCGAACTCCTCACTCCTGAGATATCCCTCCCAAATTTTTATACACCATATATGGCTGTGGAATCAGTCTGTTCCATGTCTCAAGCCCTCCTAATAGTCTGGATGCATGTGGTTTCTTTAATTCTGTAGTTTCTGAACTTTTATTCGACTCAATTTCTGATGGTTCTGAATGACAGTTTTTCTATATTTCAGTTGTAATTTTTATGTAGTTGTGCAAGAAGGTGAGCCATGTTTACCTATGCTGCCATCTTGACCAGAAGTCCTCAAGTACATTCTATTTCAAAAAGAAAAGCTTTTGTTATCAGGAAAAATTATTTATGTGGAACACATCATTCTTTGAAAATGTTAGTTAAAGGATGTGTTGCTGTATTAATGTCTGTTTCCTATATAAGATATTAATTTTACCTGTTACATCACAAAAATATTTTCTTCAATAAGGAGTTGAAAATGTCTAGATTATCTAAGCTACAGAGAAATAATGTTTATTCATAATCAAGTAAATCTGTGAGCTTCTAAATGAAAAAAATATATTGCTCAAAGTGATAAGAAATATAGTATCTAAATTTAGATTTTTTCCTTTACAATCCTTCTTTATACTCTGTCCCTCATAAATACAACATTTAAAAAAAATAGCACTAAGAACATTCACTGTAATAAAAGTAATAGCATCATTTGATAGCAACATGTTTTAAGTTGCATTCTTACTCACAAAGCCTCATGCTTCTCTGACCAACTCCCTGGCTGGCTCTCTGGAACATGCCTACATGGACTAAATGTGAGTCTAACAGTTGCCCTACTCTGGCTTCTGGCATCATTTGGGGAGTCATGTTATGTCAGGATGGAAAATTCATCAAACTAGTGCCATATACAATTCAAATATAAAGGAAGGAAATTCTACCCTATAAAATGCATATTTATTCAATACATACACCATAATTGCAATTAGAGCAAATTTCTTCTCAAATCCAAGCATTCATAACTTTAAAGTTTCCTTTCTAAAATAGTTTTGCTTCCATAAGCATTGAGACTGATTTCCATGTTAATTTTAAATTTCAGAATTTTTATCACTCTAAACACATATTAGAAGGTGAATCTAATTTGTAGACTACACCTTGCTTAAGAAGATGAGTTTGTCTACTTTTCTCTGAAATAAATGAGAATTTTGGATGACATTGATCTATTTAATTATACTAACGAGACAACCATTGAAGTTAATGAGACTCAGTTATTTTTAGTACATGATAGATATGAAAACATTCATTTAAAAAGTTGAAGAAACTTGTGCTTGTTTAATTAGGGGAGGATAAATGAGCATGCTCAGGAAGCTTTTCAGACTTGGCTACTAGTAAAAGTTACTCATATCAGCATCTGAACAGGCCTCAAATGTCCATTAAACACACCTCCTGTTCTCATAGATGGTCACTTAATGACCAGTAGAGCACATTTTAACACTTCAGTGGTCAAGGTGATTTAGACATTTTAGGAGTTTGCCATTCTGCTCTCAAACAAAACACATCATTTCTACTAGCCAGAGCCATCTTAATAATGAAAATAATATCACCATGGTTTTAACTCCTTAGAGTCTCTTAAAAACTCATTGCCATCTACTTTGTCAAAATAATATTCTAAGCAGCTGAATTTAAGTGTGGCATTGTGGTAAAGTAGGTAAAGTTTGGAAAGAATGAGGGGTCCCTGAAATGGAATTAACAAAAATAACCATAGAGGGTACTTCATATGGAATAATTGGTGTCCAGGAGAAGAGAAAGTATCAAAATGACCACAAATGGTTATTTGTCATTTGTTTTGAGTTTGTTTGTAGGAGATATATCCATCTATGAAATAGTTTCTTTCTAATCACATCAGACTAAAAGCTAAATAAATAAATACATATGATGTAAAAAGCTTGCTGTCAAAAAGAAATTGACAGGCTTTCTATAAAGTAATTCATTTCAAATAGACCATATTTGTTGAAAATGCCATGTCTTGCCATTGGCTATTTTCATTCCAATTGTGATGAAAACTAATATTCTAACCAAAGCAAACAAAATTTTCTAAACTAAAAAAAAAATTTTAAACCAATATTACTATATTATTTGATTATTCTTCCCCTCCTAAAAATATTAAAGGAAAAAATTCTCAAGTTGAATAGAATCAAATTTTTCAATGTAGAAAAGAAATAAAGTAAGCCTGCCAATTAAATTATTTTATTCTTCTAATCTTATCTCCCCGCACCAAGGAAAATTTCTCAATCTAACTGTGGCTGCAGTATACAGAATGTTTATGTTCCCCCAAAATTCACATGCAGAAGTTCTAACTCCCAAGGAGGTAATATTAGGAGGTGGAGTCTTTGGAAGATAAAAGGATCATAAGGGTAAGGCCTTCATGAATGGGATTAATATCCTTAGGACGCCAGATTGCTCCTTAGCCCCTCCCACTACATGAGGACACAGTGAAAACACAGCTATCTAGGAAACATCTTCACCATACACCTACTCTGCCAGTGCCTTGGTCTGGGACTTCCCAGCCTCTAGGGCCATAAGAAATAAATTTCTGTTGTTTATAAGCTATCCAGTCTAATACATTTCTGTTACAGCAGCCCCAACAGACTAAGATAGTGGCTTTCTTCAACTCTTGAAGTTCTATAGCTGAAGATGGGTAAGAGGTAAGAGATTCATTTCTATTTGCTCCTCCAAGAAGACAACAAGCTAAACTCCACCTACTCCTCTTGAAGGCTATTGTACAAGCCAATGATACTCCATCCTGCCCTTAAAGGTAAAGGCTTCTGTTCTAACTTCAACGTGAGTACTTTTCACATACTTGTACACACTTCCATTGTTAAAGAGAAAAATACAATTCAGACTCTTGAATTAGATTCCCCAGAGCATTAGTAATGCTTGGTAGGTAAAACAGGCTAAGTAAAGTATTGGGTTGGCTAAAAAGTTCATTGAATTTTTCTATAAAATAAAAGATATTTTACATCTTCACCAATAATTTTATTAATTTGGATATTTTCAGTATGTAGACTATCTGCCGCAATTGGGTTCTAGTCAGTAGAGGCCGGGGGTGCTGCTAAACATTTTCCAATGCATAAAACAGCCCCACAGCAGAGAATTATTCAGTGAAAATCTCAATAGTACCAAGAAACTTTGCAAACCACTTTTGACACATTCAGTCACAGCACCTTCTCCATACACTGCACAAATCTTTTTTTTTTTTTTTGCATTTCAGTTGCATTTTATCTCTCTTGAAATAATAAAGCACAATATGCAAAAAATGTGTATTTTCTTCTATCTTTAATATTAAAATGGCTGCACAAAAATTCACCAATTTTGATGTTTTTTAAATGAACACTAATATGACAGCTGTCACAATCAATCTAACTAAATTGTTTTGAATGAAGTTAAAGAAAATTAAGTGCTATTAAAGTCACCTTGTGGAAAAAACTAAGGTAACTTTTTGGCCAACCCAATACATTGCTCTTTTATTCTATTATCATTGTATTTTCCTAGCTTTCCTTGCTTATTACCGTGTTTTATGGAGTAAATTCAAGTACTTCCTATCTGGACTTTTCCTGTTGGAGCTTTCTCTCTAAGAACTAAATAAGTTTGGAAACATTTTCAAAAAAATTCCTTGCTGTCCAAATTCTGATTCACTTTCTAAAACACAAGCACTGGATTCTAGGATTTTATTAGTTGGCAAGAAGCCGGGGTTGTAGTTATCCTTACCACCTCTTTTTATCTGGGGGATACTGAGCATGACATTTAACCCTACTGGGTCTCAGCTGTTTCATTTAATCTAATTCAAAAAACACTTATTCCATGCTCACTATTAACCAATCAATCACCTTGCCAGTTCAAGGAGAGCACTTGAGCCAGTTACTCTTAAGACCTGAGCTGTCTCTTTCAAGTGCTCAACAATGTGGCTATTAGATATGACATGTATGATATATGACATGTAAGGCAGGCATTAAATTCCGTATTTTATTTAAAATTTAAAAACTGATATTTCATTTAGTTAGTGGAAAACTTTAGGTATGTTTGAAATAAATTGAGGAGGTGATTTGAATTTTCAGCTGTTAATTTTATAAAATCTTAACAGAGATCAATATTTACAATGAAAATTGAGTGTCCACATTGGGATATGCTATAAGAGTACACATCTTGAAAGATAGTTTAAAAAAAAAAAACAGTGTAAAATACCCACTAATTTTTATAATCATGTAGGAATGGTAACATTTTGGATATACTGGGTTGTATAAAATATTTTTAAAATTACTTCACTGGTTTCTTTTTAAATTTTTTAAATACTTTATTTATTTATTTTTAGAGAGGAGGGGAGGAAGGAGAAAGGAGGGAGAGAAACATTGATGTTCAGTTGCCTCTCACATGTCCCCAGCTGGTGACCTGGCCCATAACCCAGGCATGTGCCCTGATTGGCAATCAAAACAGCATCCTTTGGGTTCACAGGCCAGCACTCAATCCACTGAGCCACACCAGCCAGGGCTCTTTTGAAATTTTTTAATGTGGTTGAGTGACTCAAATATAGCTTACGATATAATTTTATTAGTGCAGTTCTAGGACTCCAGAATAAAATATCCCATACAACAAACTTGCCATATTTTGTTTCTGACTTCCTAGGTGCCATGCAAACTGTTTAAGTTTTTTTCTATAGAAAACCCAACTGTACTTTATTTTCAACTATTTGTACCCTACTTATTTCTGGATCTTTCCCCAAAATAGCTTATAGCAATATAGTTGTTTGCTCTGTTGTTTCTTCCAATATGTTAAAATTCTACAAGGAAAGAAACAGCTTGGTTTGCTATTTTGCCCTCAGTCATTGGCATAACACAGTGACACATAAAGAGTAGAAACTCACAATAGATGTGTATTAAGCAATAAGTGTTCCTGAGAAATATCTAAATTTAGCCCTTGAAGGTGCTGACAAGTTGTTTTTAGTATGACAATTCACCCTCAAGTATAAAGATACCTAAATTACTTTAGAAAATTTTCCAGTATCTTAAAGAACCACAGTTATTTCATCAAAACCATAAATGACAATAAGGATAATTTAGTTCTTAATATTTTTACTCCAATAATTTGAATTATAATTGCCATGTCTTTAGAAGCATGCAGACCATTTTTTCCACACATACACACACAAAAAAAACAGTGCATAAACAAATTAATTTCTCTTACTGTAACTACTCCTTAAGATATAAAGAGTGGTACTCAATTCTCAATAAAATCATACACTAGTAAAGCAATTTGTAAACAGACTTATCAGTTCAATCATTTGTTTTTCCTAATTATAGGCTTTCACTTGTGCAAAAGGAACAAAGAGCGTCTTCCATGGCATCTGTGGCTGTCACTACGGCTAACATAATACATAGCATGAGACCTGCTATTTGTGTTTTAATTAGATTGAATTCTCACTCATAATGTTACATGTGTTTGCATAATATTGCTAAAATGTAGAAATAATAGAGCAGTATTTTTGAAGAATTATTTTACAATTTTTACTCCCATTACTACATAGCTTTTGCTTTCATTTGTCTTCTAATTTGATCATTATAAAAGCAACATCATCATTTAAGAGATACTGAGCTCCATTCTCCCCAAGAAAGAGCTAGTGGAGATGCAAAGAGGCATGGGGAGGCACAGAGAGGTGGGCAGAATGGGTGGCCCCTCATTCATGTGTGGTAGATAAAAATCAGTAGGGATACCTTAGGAGTGAGCAATCCCAGCCCCAAACTAGGCCAGGCAGTCCAAGGTACCAGAGCCAAGAAGTTAAGTTCTCATAACTTTTGGTTATAAAAGCCAACGGAGGTTAGGGCAGTGGAAGAAACTTCAGGATTCTCAGAAAACTCTTGATGAAGTGCCCACAAATATTTCAGGACCTACCTCTTCTGTGTTTCAGTGCCAGGGCAACAGGTGGAAGGGTACAAGTGGTATATGGGGAGAAAGTGAAGTGACTGACAACAGGATGAATGCCAGGAAACAGCTTCCTCCCAAGCAAATATCCAGAGGCCAGTGAGTGGCATTGTCTCCTCTTCAAGTCCACCCCCACAACAAGCCACAAAGTGGTAAAATGGGTTGCCCCACCCTGGTGATTACCTAAGACTCTGCCTTGCACAATTTACAGCTGCATTTTCTACAATAGCCCATGCTAGTCAAACAGGGAGTCAAGTCAGTTCTACCTAATACACAGAAACAAACATAGGGAAGTTGCCAAAATGAGGAGACAAAGAAATATGGCCCAAATGAAAGAACAGAACAAAACTTCAGAAAAATAGCTAAACAAAATGGACTTAAGAAACCTATCAGATGCAGAGTTCAACACTGGTTATAAGAATGCTCAGAGAACTCACTGGGTACTGCAACAGCATAAAAAAGACACAGGCAGAGTTCTGGCCAAGATGGAGGAGGCATAGGTAGAAGTGCTTCACTTCCTTGCACAACCAAATGAAAATAAGATTAAAAAAAAAACACAGATCTGCCAGAAAATCAAACTGCATGGAACTCTGACAACCAAGGAGATAAAGAAACATTAGCCCAGACTGGTATGAGGGACACAGATAGACAGCCCAGGCAGAAAGGACATGCAACAATGTGGTGGACTTGGTGGGGAAGGTAGGGGCTGAATTGGGGGCTCCCATATTCATGTGAGGATAAGCTGGGGGGAATAATGTGGGAGCAAGACAGACTGCAAAAACCAGGGTTTCTGCATGGGAAACTAAAGACTCAAAACCTTTGGCTGTAAAATCCTCTGAGGGTTTCAAAGGAAGGAGAAACTCCCAGTCTCACAGGAGAGCCTATTGGAGAGGCCCATGGGGTCTTAGAATGTACACAAACACACCCACCTGGGAATCAGCACCTGAAAGGGTACAATCTGCTTGTGGGAAGCAAGGGAAGTGACAGAAAATAGGGCAAGAGCAGAGTGAGCAAGCACATTGTTCCCTCTCTGACCCCTCCCCCACAGACAGTGCCACAATGCAGCAAAGAGAGTTGCCCTGCCCTAGCAAATACCTAAGGCTCCTCCCATTACAACATAATGGGTGCACCCAGACAAAGAAGTATGACCCAAATGAAAGAACAGATCAAAACTCCAGAAAAATAACTAAGTGATGAGGAGATGACCTATCAGACGCAGAGTTCAAAACACTTGTAATCAGGATGCTCACAGAAATGATTGGGTTTGGTCATAAAATGGAGGAAGAAATGAAGGCTATACAAAGTGAAATAAAGGAAAATATACAGGGAACACAGTGAAAGGAAGGAAACTGGGACCTTCCTAGATCAATGATTTGTAACACAAGGAAAAAATCAACATTCAATTGGAACAGAAATAAGAAACAAGTTTTAAAACACACACACACACACACACAAAACCAAGGAGAGGCTGAGAAACCTCTGGGACAACTCTAAATGCTCCAACATCCAAATCATGGGGGTGCCAGAAGGGGAAGAAGAAGAGCAAGAAATTGAAAACTTACTTGAACAAACAATGAAGGAAAACTTGCCCAATTTTGCAAAAGAAATAGACTTCCAGGAAGTCCAGGAAGCTCAGAGTCCCAAAGAAATTGTATCCAAGAAGAAACACATTGCCCTGGCTGGTGTAGCTCAGTGGATTAAGTGCAGGCTGCAAACCAAACAGTCACCAGTTCAATTCCTAGTCAAGTCACATGCCTGGGTTGCAGGCCAAAACCCTAGTGGGGGCCACGTGAGAGGCAACCACACATTGATGTTTCTGTCTCTCTCTTTCTTGCTCCTTTCCCCTCTCTCTAAAAATAAATAAATAATTTTTTAAATCTAAAAAAAAAACCACATGAAGGCATATCATAATTAAGTTACCTAAGATTAAAGAGAAGGAGAGAATCTTAAAAGCAGAAAGGAAAGAGTTACCTACAAAGGAGTGCCCATAAGACTACTAGCTAATTTCTCAAAAGAAACCTTATAGGCAAGAAGGGGCTAGCAAAGTTTTTGAAGTCATGAAAGGCAAGGACTTACATCCAAGGTAACTCTATCTAGCAAAGCTATCATTTAGAATGGAAAGGGCAGATAAAGTTAAGATCAAGTTGAAGGAGTTCATCATCACCAAACCCTTCCTGTATGAAATGTTAAAGGGACTTATCTAAGAAACAGAAGATCAAAAATGATGAACAGTAAAATAACAACAAAAACAACTATCAACAATTGAACCTAAAAAAACAAAATCTAAGCAAACAACTAGAACAGGAACAGAATTACAGAAATGGAGATCACATGGAGGGTTATCAGTGGGGAGTATAAGGGGGAGAATGAGTCAAAAAGCACAGGGAATAAGAAACATAATCAGTAGGTATAAAATAAACAGGGGGAGGTTAAAAATAGTATGGGAAATGGAGAAGCCAAAGAACTTATATGTACAACCCATGGACATGAATAAGGGGGAAGGGAGCAATGATGGAGGGTTGGGGGTGTAGGGCAGAGGGGGATAAGGGAAGAAAAAAATTGGGACAACTGTAATAGCATAATCAACAAAATATACTTAAAAAAGAAAAATATATTTCTTATACCCTTAAATTTACATAGTATGTAATAAAAATAACTATTAAAATTGGGTAAAATCCCAGAAAAATACACAAATGGAAATAAAGCTTGTATTAAGTGAAATAAATATCTATAGGGAACCAACAGGGGAGGGGATGAAGCTGAAAATCAAATTAATGATTTGGAACATAAGGAAGAAAAAAAGCATTCAATTAGAACAGTAAGAACAAAAAGAATTAAAAAAATAAGTATAGAATAAGAACCTCTGGGACATCTCTAAATGTACCAACATCTAAATCATAGGGGTGCTAAAAAGAGAGGAGGAAGAAGAAGGAATTGGAAACTTATTTGAAAAACTAATGAAAGAAAACTTCCTTGTTTTGGTGAAGGAAATAGTCATACAAGCCCAGGAAGCACTGAATCCCAAACAAGTTAGACCCAAAGAGGAACACACCAAGATGCATCATAATTAAAATGCCAAAGGTTAAAAATAAGAGAGAATCTTAAAAGCAGCAAAGAGAAAAGCAGAGAGTTACCTACAAGGGAGTTCCCATAAGATTATCAGCTGATTTCTCAAATGAAACTTTGAGGGCAAGAAGGAATTGGTAAGAAGTATTCAAAGTGATGAAAAGCAAGGATCTACAACCTAGATTATTCTATGCAGCAAAACTTCATTTAGAATTAAAGGTTAGATAAAGTCCTTGCCAGATAAGGTAAAATTAAAGGAGTTCATCATCACCAAGCTATTATTATATGAAATGTTAAATGGAACTATATAAGAAAAAGAAGATCAAAACTATGAACATTAAGAGGGCAACACATTCACAAGTATCAACAACTGAATCTAAAATATAAACTAAGCAAACAAGCAGAACAGGGACAGAATCATAAATATGGAGATCACTTGGAGGGTTATCAGCTGGGAGGGGGCTTGAGGGGCTGGGTGTAAAAGGTGAACAGATTAAGCAAAAAAAAGAAAACTCATAGACACAGACAACAGCATAGTGATTACAAGAGAAAAGGCAGGGTAAGGGGAAGGGAAAGGGGAGAGAGGGGATAAATGATGTTAGAAGAAACTTGACTTTGAATGGTGAATACACAATACAACATACAGATGATGTATTATAGAATTCTCCACTTGAAACATGTATAATTTTATTAACCAATGCCACCCCAAAAATTCAATAAAAAATTAAAAAAGTGAAAATGGAAACTAGGCAATAGTACAACATATTTGTAAATTCTATATCTGATAAAATTCTTGCACCCACAATGTGTAAAGAACTATTATAATTGAACTATTAAGTGAGCAATAAAAATGTTGATGAGGATGTAGAAAAGCAGAAGTCTCATACGTTACTGGTGGAAAGGTAAAATGGTTCAGCAACTGTGAAAAAAAGTTTGGTATTTCCTCAAGAGGTTAAACACATACCATATAGCCCAACGATTCCACTCTTAGGCATTGCACTCTTAGGGAAGACTACTAAAAATACATGTGCACACACAAAAAATGTACATGAATACTGATAGCAACATTATTCTTAATAACCAAAAAGTTAAAAAAAACTCAAATTTCTGATGAATGAATAAACAAATGTGGTATATGTAAATAACGGACTGTTATTTATCAATTAAAAAGAATAAGGTATTGATGCATGCATGCCATGAATGAAACTTTTTCAATGTCTACATCATGAGAAGTGAAAGAAAACAGTCACAAATGATCACATATTGTATGACTCCATTTTTATGAAATGTTGAGAATATACAGATCCACAGAGACAGAAATTAGATTAGTGTTTACCAGGGACTGGGTAGAGGGGAGAATGGGAGTTGATTGGGTCTGGGATTTCTTTGGGGGGTAATAAAATGTTCTAGAATCAGATAGTGATTATGGTTGCATCATACTGGCTGTACTAAAAACTAAATTTTATACTTGTAAAAATAAACAAAGGATGCGGCAATGCAAAATATAGTGAATATAATGAGAAGTAAATCTAGAATTTTTAAGATAAATCTTGTAAGGATAGATATGATTTTGGTAGAAGAATATAACATCAATAAAGACCTCTTGGAGCAGGAAAAAAACAGTCAGTTTAGAAATTAGAGATGGTCTAGTTTAGCTAAATCATAGAACAGTTTGGAAAGGCAATACTAAAGCACTAGAAAGAAATACAAAGGAGGACCCAAAAAGTCCAGAATTTTTTAATAAAAAAGTGTGCATTTATTCTTACATGTTTAAACTTCAGTCACCTTCAATGTACTCTCCATTTGATGCAATACACCTATCAAGACATTTTTTCCACTGTTCAAAACAGTTTTTGAACTCATAGATTCTGATGCCTTTTAGAGCTTCTGCCATTTCTTGCTTTACCTCTTCCACATGGGCAAAACGTTTCCTTTTGAGGACTTTTTTCTTCCAGGGAAGCAACAAAAATTCCCTTGAGGTGAGATCAAGTGAATAGGGAGGGTGGGGAATGGGGGTCATGCCATTTTTTTGTCAAAAACTGCAGAACACGCAGCACGGTGTGAACAGGTGCACTCACTCATAAATCACCCATCGTGAAATGGGTTGATTGAATCTTCATGTTGAAAGAATCTTCAAAAAAAATCACTGAAGCCAAATATAGCCTCTCATAACACCACCAGCTAGTACACTAATACCGATGGGTTCCTAGAACACTAACCTAGGGAGGTCCAAGTGCTCGAGAGGTAATTCCTGGTTTTGTTGGGTCCCCCCAGTAAGATGGCAGAAGTCCGTGAACGCTCAGCTAGAAGGTCTCATCACCTGAGACTAGTGATGGCAACTCGGAAGGCTTTGGAAGGTGAGTGCCTTAAGAATATCATTGCAGGTCCATCCTGACCCTCAATCCTAAGGACTCTAATCAACGCTATAATCATCGAATATTATAGCCATGGGGACCTATGATATTATCTAGTTCTGCAATTAAAAATCAGTATTAGCAATACGCAGAACAGATAAAGGGAAATGGCTCTATGAGCCAAACACTGAGACCCTGTCACCTCAGTCACCCTCTGCACACCCAGTGAGGAAAACAGCAGCAGCACAACCTGATGTGGTGAGGACTCCTCATTTTAGAAACAAAACACTTTGTTTCCAAAGACACAAGTTGCCATCATGAAAACATGCAATTCGTTTCGGTAATATGTATCCAGGCTTCAGGCAAAATGGCAAAGGCAGAGACGATGTGCAGGAATGTTCAAGAATGTTCAGGAAAAAATAGCACAGTGTGGTGGGAGCCAAGACAATTCCATCTCTGTGATGAAGTCATTTAGACCCGGCATAGTTTAAATTAGGCAGCGATGTAACCCCTGATGTGTAGGAGCATATCTTAAGCAGCCTGCATCTTTCACAATGATCCGCACATAATGAATATCTATTGATTCAATGAATAAATCAATGTTCTCCTTGGATTTCTTCAAGGGCAGTTCCTGTGGTGATATCTGATATGAATCTGCTGGATGGTCAGAGGTGGCCCTCTGGGGGAAGTCGGATACTCTTCCCTGCTCCATGTTTACCAGACTACAGGGGGCACCCTAAGAGAGGGATTTCATAAAGCTTATCTCTCCTTTAAACTCAGGAAGGAGGGCATCAAATTTTCCCTGCATCCAAAATAGAAAACAGGGTTTATTGTACATTCTTATTTCTTCATGGTCTGATAACAATATACAAAGTCTACATTTTGGTCTCAACTTTAATATTTTTAATCAACTACAGAGGCAAAAATGAACTGTTCATTCTATAAATATAACAAGCTGATATTTCCAAAGGGTTCCCACCAGTCCCTCCTGACCTTCACTCACCACCCCAACAATTGGTGTGGTCTTTGGTGGTGAGTATCCCTGAGCTTAGTCATAGTCTTATTTGAATGGGGAGAAGAAGTATATGCACTTATCTGAGAAAGAAAGAATGGCAAGAGAGAGACTTCTATCCTGAAAATGGGAGAAACTCTTTGTCAAGACATTTCCCAGTTTTCAATGCCCAGTGAAGACGTACACAATAGGGAAAACTCAGGCAGCTAAAGAGGAGGAAATCTATTTGCACTGTATTGTTTCTTGCATTAGATCATGATTCCAAGAAACTGCTGTTGTGACCATTTCAATTGTAATCATTACAAGATGCAGGTCATGCTTCCACACGCTAATGTGAACACCAGCAATCATTTTAACACATAATCATGGCATTTTCTAATAAAACCAATTTATAGGAAACAACCACCAGCTTAACTTTGGGGACATTTCACAGGATCACAGGGCTATTGCTTATTTAATAATCTCAAGGAAAAAGTCCTAGCAACCATCTGCTTGTCATGGCAGACTTTCCTGGATCTTTCTTTGTCTGACACTAAAGCTATTAAAGGGCTTCTATAAATAGTTTTTTTTTTTTTAATTTCAGGTATATCCTATTATTAAAGTTTATTTGAAGAAAGATTTTCTTTAGAGAAATCCGTGCCAAAGTGTCTTTCCTGAGGATGCCACACACGAAAAGATGTAAAACAATTCTTTTGCTACAGGGAAAATACTCCTAACATTATCCATGATGCACTTTGTTCTTATTATCATAAAATACAATCACTGCCCATAAACTTTCATAGAAGACATGAAGAGAATGTCTCTGTCACTGGGGGAATATTACTCATCTTCATTTCCACAAGTGGCTGTCAGTGCTGGCACAGGGGCGCACACCGAGAGGATGTTGTCGCTTGATCAAAGGCCAGCTGCTGTGGTCCAACCTCCTCTGGCAGAATAGGTCAGAGGTGTCCCTCAGACGGAAATTGAATGGCTTCAGTTCCGTAAATGTGCCTCGGACTAACACCCCTCTGCTCCTCCAAGGCTGACCTTTGCTTCCTCCGTTGCCTTGTTTTCAGCACTGTTTTTTATTCCACTTTAGAGCAGCTGCAAAGAATTCCTGTTTAGATTTGTTCCCCTATTTTGCATGTCCTTCTTACCTTCCTCTGCCAAAAGAAGTGTACCCCCTTCTTTTTTGGAGGTGGGATTAAACAATATAAATGATTCCTTTAGAAACAAGAGTCAGACTTGCCCTCCGTTGCACCCTTGGGATGCAAAGGATCGGGATGAATCAAAGCATGCTTCACATTTTCAAAGAAAATGCCTCCTTGAATCAGATTTTTGATGAGTTTAATTTTCCCCTTTGAGCCTCCAGTGGAATCATAATTTCCTTTATGTAGAAGAAAGTACATTGGCTCCGTTAACCAAAATACTACAAAGCTGCTGAGTGAAGAGCAGAGGACAGCTTGGCAATCAGATGCTTATGTAAAGGATTTTGTTTTATAGTACCCGCTTCTAACATTCATGACTCCATGCCAAAAGGCTCCATATATAAAGCTTGTTATGATGTTATAACGAAACATCCTAGTCCATTAGTCCTCAAAGCATTAGGCTTTTTGTTGTTGTCTTTTTTTAGATTAGCAGGCTGTGCTCCTAAAATGTGGTGCACTGCTAAATGAAATCAAATTAAATTGAAAGAAACAAAACTGGAGCTGTTAAGCACAGCCTCACAAATTACCCTCTGACTTCTATATAATTTAATTATTGCATAGGTTAACTTCTTTTTATCACTGTGTTGAGTAAACTTTGATGACTATAACAATAGAATAAACCATTTAAAGGCCACTCTATAGTACCTTAAAAATGTGAAGAAAAACAATTCCCTTCATTGTTTTCCTTTTTGATAAAAATGAGTGGAGTTTTTTCATTAAAAAATAAATACTTTAAATAAATCATGTATTACTAGGGTATTCCGTAAAATCTGGAAAATACTTTCCCATCTGCATGTTGGAGGTGAGAAGAAATTCCTTTTCCCCTCTGTTTTTCACATTCTCTGGTCCCACCAGGTATGAAAATTTCATTATAAAGCTAGAGGGAGGTCTCTATTCCAAAACCTTCCTTATCCAAGGTAAATCACCATAATCATCCTGTATTGTTGAATTCAAAGCATTGCTGTTACTGCTATTCTTGTAACTTTGACTATGAAGGCAAAAGAAAATGGGACAGCAATTATGCAGATGACTGAAACGGAGGCCAGCACCATGCCCTGTGCTCCTGGAGAGCAACCCAAGGAAAAGTACTGGGGAGGACCGAATACATTGCTTCAGCCTTTCCTTTCATTTACAAACACAAATGTGTCCTTTCTGGGCCCAACGGCTCTCAGGGGAAGCTTGGCAGTGGATATAAACCTTCTTCACTCAGTTTTTTCCCTTCTTTGACTTTTACATCAAGCATAACACAGGGAACATAGTGAAAAGAGCTTGAGGGTTGGGGTCTAGCTTTGTGACCTGAATTTGCCTCCCTCTTGTCTTTGCGACTTAACTGGCTGTGACACCGGTTAAATTACCTAACTACTCTGAGCCTTAATTTTGGATTCCTAAAATAGGGCAAATATAACTCAAAACTATGGTGTAAGGGATAAATGCGATAGCATATTCAAGAAGAATTTCATAGAGGATACATTCAATAATCACTATTTAGCTTTAGTTCAAATTGAACCCTTAGTGCAGTAGGAGGAAATCACAGATCTACAAAGATTTAAGCCTTCTCATTCCTTGTTCTTATATCCCACCATGACCAAAACAAACGCAGAAAAACAAAAATACATTAGCATATATGAGATATTGCCCTGTGGTCATAATATGACTTAACAATTCACTTAGATGCATTTTCTCTCTTTCGGGTTGCTTCAACAAAAATCTAAATCCCTCCTTATCTGTGCTCCTCTCTATGCCCTTGAGATGCATGGGAGCATGGATTTCGAAGCTGATCATTCCATTAGTGGTTCACTTAGGCATTATTAAAACAAATTTCCAATGCAATAAAGCCTCTTCCTTTTGTAAAAGTGAATTATATTAAATAAGGCTGGGAACATGTGAAGTTGCCAAATCTGAAGCAAGGCAACCTTGATGGCTTCAGTCCGTTCTCAGCCCTTGATTACAATTTGATTTCCTTTGGCATCAAAAGACAAACTATTTTAGTGAACAATGTTCTTCCTTTAGCAAAAGCAAGATCTAGTTACTTGGCAAAGGACCTGTTCATTTGCCAGACAATATGTGTAACCTCATAGCAATAGCTGAAACACTGAATCTGATTTAGAGCTACACAGGGTGAGGAAAATGACAGGAAGTATAAGGCTCCCTAAAATGCATATGTTGAAGCACCAGCTGGCTAATTACCATGTCATCATTGTCTTTTCAGGTACCTCTTCTCTATGAGGTCTGCATTTGGGAATGAAACTCTGCCTTTCGTTGGTCCTTCAGCTGGAAATGTAAGTTTGTATGTTTCAAAATATTCTACTCAAAATTCTTTTTCTTTCCCTGTTTTTTCCTCCGAGTCACTTGATGTTTAAAGCTAACTGTACGGCTTCAGTCTCCTGGGGAACCACATAACCTTCTCTGATTTCACTCTGGCAAGTTGCTCTCACGAGAACTTTTGGCTTCTCTCAGCCATGTGAATGCGTTTCCTTGGGAGTTCATCTGAGGTTTCAGCTCATTCATGTAATCTTATTTGTTATCTGTGAGTATTGTTAACATTATTGCTAGTTTTATATCGGCAAGTTGACTTTCCTCCCATTCTACCAGGAGGAATTTTCTGTGTGTGTGTGCGTGTGTGTGTGTGTGTGTGTGTGTGTGTGTAAGGAGGAGTGAGAAGCATTTCTGTTCTCTAACTGGGCAAGCAATAGTACTCAGAGACTCTGGGTACTGCTCTTAACACTGTGCATTTCTCATGCTTGAGGAGAGCACTGACCTCATATCCTTGTCCCCACTACTTTCCACTTTGGACCAATACTGTTCCAAAGCAGAGAACATCTGTAGCCACATGCAACTGAGAAACAGCCTGCTTTATGAATAAGACAGATATGGGAGCCAATCTATATGCCTGTACAGGGCTCACAGTGCTTCTTACCTAGAAAGTGTCTGTAGGGTCTGTAGTCTAATCCTTTTGAAATCTCTAACCAGATAGACCTCTACACTAACCCTGACTACCTAGAGTCTGTACTCTAGAGCCTCCAACCAAGCCTTTACTATAAGACTCTCCTCATGCCCTAGATCTCTTCAATTCTATCCTAAAAATATATCTGTTCTCTGTTCTGCTCTTTCAGAATGCTGCTTTTTCCTGATTGATAAACTAACCTGGCATGCCTGCCATATCTAAGATAGCATAGGATGAATGTATTAATGGTTCCCCTCTCATGAAGCATATTTGTATTTTAATAGAAGCATACCACAGACAATTTTTTAATCTCACAAATGTTGGCTTAATTTGGTAGAAATTTCTGGAGGAAGACAGAACCTCAGCATGAGGGGAATAACATATTTTGAGGTAAAAGGGATTTTAGCATTTGTTTAACTATATCTTATAGGCATATATCAAAGTTAATTTAATTATTTGTTAACTAGCTACAGAAATAAAGAAATAAAATTCTCTAAATCAAGTGCATGCAAAACACCAGAATTGTCCATAATAGGGCATCCTAATGGAAAAATCAGGGCATCACCTCTTTTCATATTTAAAACTTTTTTTAAATTTTTCATTGTATTATTTCCATTACCATTTAGTCCCCATATATCCCCTCCTCTACCCTGCAATCACTACACTGCTGTCTGTGTCCATGAGTCCTTTTTCCTTTTTGCTCAATCCTCTCCACCCACTAACCTCCTGACCCACCTTAGCTATCATCCTGCTCTCTATCTGTGAGTCTGTCTCTGTTTTGCTTGCTAGTTCAGTTTGCTCGTTAGATTCCACATATGAGTGAAATCATATGGTATTTTTCTTTCTCTTATTGGCTTATTTCACTTAGCATAATGTTTTCCAGATCTATCCATATTGTCACAAAGGGTAAAATTTTCTTCTTTATTATGGCCAAGGAGTATTCCATTGTGTAAATGTCCCATAGTTGTTTTACCTGCTCCTCTACTGACAGACACTTGGACTGCTTCCATAGCTTGGTGATTATATATAACGCTGCAATGAACATAGGGGTGCTTATGTTCTTTTGAATTAGTGTTTTGGGTCCCTTCAGATATATTCCCAGAAGAGGGGTTGCTGAGTCAAAAGGCAGCTCCATTTGTAATTTTTTGAAGCATCTCTATACTTCTTTCCACAGTGGGTGCATCAATCTGCATTTCCACCAACAGGGTGAAAGGGTAACAGGGCAAAAGTGCTTCACATCCTCACCAGCACTTGTTGTTTGTTGATTTACTGATGATAGCTATTCTGACAGGTGTGAGATGATACCACATTGTGGTTTTAATTTGTATTTCTGCGATGATTAGTAATGTCGAGCACCTTTTTTTTATATTGTTACATAACAGACCTAGGGAGGTGAATGAAAGGAATCCCCCCTTTTGCTCCAGGGGTCACTTCCCCCACTAGGTTTGCCTTGCCTGCCACCAGGGGAAAGACATCTGTCAATGCCAGAGACTGGTGAAAAGGAAAGTAATTATCTAAAAGTTATACAGACTTAGAGTAATGACTTAATGTCTTCATTAAGAAATACTAAAGTCCTTTAGAAATACTCAGAGGTGCACATAGTCCTTCTTCTCCCCTCTGCCCAGTCAGGGGTACAGTATCTCAGGAGAAGAAGTAGAAGTCCATGGCTCAGGCAGCCCCTCGGTTCTGGCACCATCAGCTGTATCGCCACTGCGATCTTCAGTTAATGCAAAACCATGTGGCACCTTCTCAAGGCCCACCAGCAAGAGTCCTTCCATCCCTTTTCTTCCAGACAGTCTCTCTTGCTTCCTAAGCCACGTGGCAAAAGGGAGCACCCCAAAGCCACATGGTGCCCACCTCTCACCAAAGCCATGTGGTCCCAAATAGGCATGGCTGCCATGCCTGGGTTAAAATCCCAGCGCCAATCTTCCTCTGCAGCACCATTTCAGACTCCTCCCAACATCAGTTATACCTGCCAGCATTCCCATATTCATCCAGCTTTATTGGGCTACCGTATTAAGTCCCAGGCATGGCCCCATGGCATGGAGTCAATCATCTCTAAGCTCTCATGCAGGTGCTGTAATCACGGGGAGTTGCCTCCCAGTTACACCTTGGGTGGAAGTCACTTCCCTCCCCCGGCTCAAAGCATGGCCACAGCTATTTAACAGATCTATGAAACCAGTTAAAGGTTATAGATATGTTAAGTGACCATGCCAGAGGTTAGCTGCAAAGCTGTTGGTATACAAAACAGCTCTCAATGGCCCTGCTCCATGTGTCCCATCCCCCAGCTCAGACTTGTGGGGGTGAGGACATCATATATATATACTTTTCTAATATTTCCTGGACACCCTGAGTTCTGGACCTCATTACAAATCCCTATTTGCCCCACTCCCCCCCCCATCTTGGACCTTGTTACAATATGTCTATTGGCCATCTGTATGTTCTCTTTGGTAAAGAGTCTATTCAGGTCCTTTGTCAATTTTTTAATTGCATTGTTTGTTGTTTTGGTGTTGAATTTTGTAAGTTCTTCATGAGTTTTGGATATTAACCCTTTATCAGATGTATTGTCAAGTATGTTCTCCCATTCCATGGGTTGTCTTTTTATTTTTTTGATAATTTCCTTTGCTGTAAAAAAACTTTTTGGTTCGATGTAGTCCCATTTGTTTATTTGTTCTTTCATTTCCCTTGCCAGGGGAGATATATCCAATAAAACATTGCTATGAGCAATATCTGGGATTTTGCTACCTATATTTTCTTTTATGATTTTTATAGTTTTGGGCCTAATATTTAATTCTTTAATCTAATTTGAATTTATTCTTATGTGTAGTGTGAGAAGGTGGTCTAGTTTCATTTTTCTACATATATCTGTCTAATTTTCCTAACACCATTTATTAAATAAATTATCTTTAGCCCATTGTATCTGCTTGTTTTCTCTGTTGAATATTAATTAACTGTAAAGATGTATGTTTATTTCTGGGTTCTCTATTCTCTTCCATCGATCTATATGTCTATTTTTATGCCAGTATCATGCTGTTTTGATTACTATGGCCTTATAATATAGTTTCAAATTAGGTAACATGATTCCTCCAATTTTGTTCTTCTTTCTCAGGATCACTGCGCTATATGGGGCCTTTTGTGGCTCCATATAAATTTTGGAAATATTTTTTCTACTTCTGTAGAATACATCATTGGAATCTTGATAGGAATTGTATTGAATCTATAGATTGCTTTGGATAGTACAAACATTTTAATGATGTCAATTCTTCCTATACATGAACAAGGTATATGCTTCCCTTTATTCATATCTTCTTCAGTGTCTTTCTTCAGTGTCTTGTAATTTTCCAAGTACAGGTCTTTATATCCATTTAGGTTTATTCCTAGGTATTTTATTCTTTTTGAAACAATTGTGAATGGAATAAAATCCTCAACAAAACATTAGCAAACTGAATACAGCAATGCATCAAAAAGATCATACACCATGATCAAGTGGGATTTATTCTGGGAATGCAAGGTGGCACAACATTCACAAATCAATAAATGTGATTCACCACATAACAAAATGAAGGATAAAAAGCACATGATCGTATCAATTGATGAAGAAAACCCATTTGATAAATTCCAGCACCCACATATGATAAAAACTCTCAGCAAAGTGAGGATAGAGGGAATGTAACTAAACATAATAAAGGGTATATATGACAAACTGACTGCCAGGATCATACTTATCAGGCAAAAAGTACAAGTTTTCCCCTTAAAATCAGGAACAAGATAGGGATGTCCACTTTCACCTCCATTATTCAGCATAGTACTAGAAGTTTTAGCCATAGCAATCAGATAAGAAGAAAAAATAAAAGGATTCCAAAATGGAAAGGAAGAAGTAAAACTGTTTTATTTGCAAATGTCATGATACTGTTCATAGAAAACCCCAAAGATTCCACCAAGAAACTACTAGAACTGATAAATGAATTCAGCAAAATAGCAGAATACAAAATTAATATCTAGAATTCAGTTGCATTTTTATATACCAATACTGAACTAACAGAAAGGGAAATTAAGAAAACATACTTAAAACTTCTAGCACATCTATTTCATTCTAACAAGCCAATAAGAGCTTAGTCTGAGTCAATTTTATACTTCTTTTTTTTTTATATAGTAGTGAAAGATCTACTTCAAGAGATACTATGAATTTGATGGGGAGAAAGAAGAGCATTTATTACTATGGAACATCTTTGTTCTCACTCTGACATAGTTGAGTGTGTCACCCAACAACATTTTTATACAACTCTAGATAGAGGTAATTCAACAATAATAGAATATTTAATTCCTGACTTCAAGTTATTTCTCATCTAGCAAAGAAATTAAGCATACATATGAAAAACAATATATGTGTCAGGAAAAAATATGTTCTGATGATAAAGTAGATATAATTTCTGAGAAATGTAGGTATGACTTAATCATTTGAGAAAACAGAAAAGATCTCTGTAAAATTATATGCTTTTCTAATAATTCTCCATGTCCATCACAGAAAATTTGGAAAATACTGAGTGGTTCATGGAACAACATGTGAAACAGTACAAATCCCAACCTATAGTGGCATGATTAATTGATTCCATTCAACTGGCAAATTTACTGAGTACATGTATAAATTTAAATTAAATTTTAAAATATTGAGATACTATATAGAAGGCTATCATGCTTTTTTCACTTAGTATTAAATTATTAACTTTTCTCCCATATTGTATAACATTTACAAAACATATCTCTTATATTTTTCATCCAAACTGTCTGTTAACAATACCTCACTAGACAGTGGGAGAAAACCAAGAGCAAACCACATATAATGTTGGGAAATACCAGGTATAGTTAAAGCCATCCTTATTTTTAAAAGAAATATACTCAAACACACACACAAACATTATTAAAATAGAAAGGTGGGGGAGTGAGCTTTAATGGAGCCTATAAAAATAATACCAGGCAGACAGCATATTGGAACATCATCTAAGGACTCAGAAGAAAACAATATCTCTGAACATTATTAAATAGAGCCCATAAGAAATGCCTTTAAGTTTTTGAAATTCTTTATAACAATAATATTATTTACAGCTGTTGCTTCTGAACTTTTTTTAGCAAAAGAATCCTATTTTTCATATGAAGAATCCTAATATAGAATGTTCGATAAAGGGTAGGCTTGGACCTGGACAAATGTGGGTGGTCAAGAAAAAGCTCAGCTCTGGTTTTAAAATCAGTAACTGTAATAGTAAGCTCAGTCTGGCACTGTTATTATCCAAAAGATTAGAAATTATCCAACCTCCTTACACCTTCCCATCCAGAGCTATAGTCTCAATATGGTGCCTTAGGCTCTTATGTAGGCAGTATACATTTATGGGAAACCTCCAGATTGAGAATTTATAACATTTGGAAATGTCCTTCCAAGACCTCATCACAACTTAAAAAGATAAAAAGTAGAAGGATAGAGGAGTAGAAATCTCTCTGCTGACAAAGTTCAAGCAGATTGGAATTTGGTGCCAGGTCTGCCCTCAAATGTCCCTGAGTGGGATAGGATGTGAAATAATTAATATAAGCCAATGTCCTACTTTACCTGTAATGCATACATAAATTCATTATTATCTTCAGCCAACAGGAAAACTGAGGCATGGAGAGGTTAAATGCTAGAAGTCACACGGCTCATGAGTATTGAAGTATCAGATCCCAGCGCAGTCTCATTCTCAAGGCGAATTCTTCCCCACTTTGCAAAATGTGGACTCCATACATGAATCCTTTCAAAAGTAATTTTAAGGCAGTTCTCTGTGTTTTATTCATTTAATTTTATTTCCTTGATGGATAAAAATATCCTAATATAAAAATCAGATTTCAAAATAAATAAAAAATTATGTGTGGGAAAAATGTTATAATTCTTTTAAGAGAACTATATAACATGTTAACTTTGTGTGGTGATGCCTGGATGATGGGACAACAGTGGTTTCTTTTTTATTCTTTTGTGTGTGTAGGTGTGTATGCTTACAAAATCTCTACTAAGTAATCAATAATGGGAAAAATGCCTTTATTTGCAAAAAGGAATATAAGTTAGTTAATTTTATTTCTCTCTATACACATACACAGAGAGCACACACAGGAAGATATACATAAACGTTAACAATTTACAAGTCATGATTTCCTCTATATTTTAGAAATGTTTTGGATTTTCTATAATGAACAAATAGTACTTATATAAGTGAGAATTACAGTGTTACTTTTAAATTTTAAAAAAACTTCCCACTTTTTTTCATTTCCTACTTAAGATAAACCAAAATTGAGCACAGTTGAACCACAAACTATTTCTAGCCAGTATTTACAGGATTTATTTAACCCAGAAGTAGGGTTAAAGTGCTTTAAATAATAAAAAAGGACATCATTTTTAAGAACTTTCTGTATGTTAGACACTGTTCCAGGACTTCAGGTATACAATATCTTTAATAATCCAACAGTCCTATGAGATTTTCATTTGCAGATGAGGAAACTGAGGCCTAGAGTTTGAATGCCTTTACCAAGGTGGTGGAGGCTGGATTTGAAGGAAGACCCTGCAGTAACCTTAAAGCCATGCTTCCTTAAAGACATCAGAAAGGGTGGCACGGAGATGACAAGTGCTTCCAGGAGAAACAAAATAGTCTTGTCCATGAGCCATTGCACAGTCCTCCCTAGCAAGAGCATGCCCCAAGATTCTAAGCACATATGCCCTGGGTCCCTAGAAATGATGAAGCTGTTTGCAATACCATAGTTCATCTACTTACTAGAAGGGGGCTCTTGGTGCAAGTAAACACTATGAGTTCCAGCACATTATGCACCAGCTTACTTCTATAGTTCATTCCCTTCTGGGTTGGACAAAATAAAAGGAAAAGTAAATATATATTTGTTGGGAACCACCCTGCCTGGTTTCAGGAGCTGTAAATCCCCCATGACTAAGGCTGAGTGAGCGACCTTTAGTCTGTAAGCCACTAAGGAGACAAAGCTTATCTCCCTGGCAGGAACGCTGCTTCCACTTCATCCATAACTGGCCCCCAATGCTTGGTCGGTTGGCCAATAACAGGTAAGATTCCCTCAAGGGAGGGTTCGCCTAAGACAGGCAGGACCACTTGGAAGGCCCTCAAGGAAGGACTTGGGGGGCTGCAGCAAAGAGGAGGTGATGGACCCTCATCCCCCCGCTATCCTGACATAGCCTGAGTCCTCATTCCATCTGGGAGAAGTTTTCCTTATCTCTTGCTTTTTGGCTCTGATCCACTTAAGCCTGAAACTATGATGGAGGGCAGTGCAGCCCTGTGCTTGCTAGAGCGGCTGCCTGGGTGATCGGGCATAAGAAAGAATTTGTAAAGTCCTGTGAAACCTGCTTTGCTAAGAGTGCTCTCATTTAAATGATAAGGGTCCAAGCAGGAAATGAGTTTGTCTCCCAAAGTTTTGTAACCCCTTGTCAGCTGACAGATCCTGACTCAATTAAACTCTCAGAGTTCTTTGAAATGTTATCTATTGTTTGAACCTTGCCACCTGACATTGATTGATGAGCTTTACCTGTATTCCTGTGTATTACGAACCTAATAAAAGCCATTGAGGAAGGGGTTCTTGGCCCTTCTCCTTTGAGAGATTGGCCACCTCTCCTCCCTAAGCAGATCATGTCTTGGTAGTCTTATTTTCATCTGTGGCAAACAGATGGAGCTGTGGGCAGAGCCCCACCACATATATTTTATGTACACATTCATGCACACATATACACATATACCACATGCATTCATGTGTATACATACACACATGTACATATACACACATAGCATGTGCATGTGTGTATGAGTATATATACATGTACATTTTTTCTTTTAATTAAAGAACCAAAATTTGACTTAGGGAGGGAGTTGTTGGTTTAATCACTAGCATCACTTCCTTCACCATCTTGATAATAATTTACCATGATTTAGAAAAGGAAAAGGGAACAACAATAGTCCCATAATGTTCTTTTCCATGGGAAAGAAAGATTCAATACCAAAGACCTATTCAACTTGAGTGTGAGAATCTATTATTTTCTGATAAATCTTTCATGGTAGAATGAATTCATAATTTTAACAAATTATTAATGAATAGAATCTGAAAGATTTGTGAGGATTCCAGCCTTGGACATGAGCAAACAAATTCCCTCATGTGCTTCTCTCCAGCAAGCAGTTACCTTGCCTACCTCAGCACTGGTGGCTCAGTCATTCAGTTGCACATTCATTCATTTATTCATTCAACAAATACATTTATGAATCATTCTAAATGTCAGGTATTGCACAGAACACATTTGTGAATAAGTTAACATTTTAGTCCCCAGAGGAGTTTATTTTCTAGTAGGTCACATCAACAGCAAACAAACAAAAATATATAAATACTATGAAATAGAATAAAGTAGGTTAAAGAGAGAGATAGCAGAACTGGGCAGAGGGTCGGGGGAGCACTATTTAAGAGAGAGAATCAGAAAAGATCTTTCTACCAAGGTAATATTTGAGCAGAACAATTGAGAAAATGAGGTGTGTAAAGTTCTTGGAAAGAGAGGTCTAGGGTGAGGGAGCTGCAGTTCAAATACTCTGAAGCAGAACTAACTTAGATGGTCATGAACAGCAAGGAGGGTGTGGCAGACCCTTCTGCATGGTGTGGGCCCAGCTCCCACTCAGAGATGCAAAGGATGCACACCAACAGATAGGTTCTCCTGTGGGTAATCAGATTTGCAATATACATAAGCTGTTTTGAAGTTTGCTCTTTGCTAAAAGCTCCCTCACCCTGCAAATGCTTACTGTAACTTCCTAAAATCCATGCTGAGCCTTGCAGGGGCCATTGTGACTGGCTCAACCACTTTTGCCTTTTCATTTGCTAATATCCTTCTTCTGTGATGTAATGAGGGGCATTAGCTCCTTGGTTGTAACCGGGATAGTGAAGGGGAACCATCTTGTAATGTAGAAAGTGATTAGAATAAAGGCCTGTCAAGGCGGAGGCTGCGGCTTTTGCTCCTGTTGAGAGAAAAGCCATGCTGTCATCCTTATTCCTCCACCAGACTTGGTAGTCTGTGTGTAATTTTTAATTCATCCATAATGACGTGCACACTGCTGGCTGGTGTCTGCATCAAAATGGACGCAATGTTACCACCCAGGGTACATTGGAAAGTGCCTGGGGACCCTTTGGATTGTCCCATCCAAGGTGGCAGGGATGAGTTTTACTGGTATCTAATGGTTAAAGACCAGGTATGCTGTTCAACACCCTAAAACGCACAGCCCCCAACAAGCAATTATCCAACTCAAGATGTCAATAGTGCCTACAATTGAGACACCCCATTCTCAATTTTCCTCTACAGTCTTTCACAGACTGCTCTGTCTTTTCCTGTGATTATGGAATTCCACCATTAAGGAGATAATTTAGACAGGAAACTGACACAAGCTTTTGTCCCAGGTTGTATACATCTTCTCATGAGGAAGAAGGAACATTGAAGCGACCATAAATTCACTCTACTAAGTAGAACATACAATAAAAGTTTACCATAGAATCATTATTACCTTGATAAAATCTTTAACTGCAAATTAGGGAATATAAACAAAATGCAACACACATTCCTAACTCATTTTGAACCCTGTCTACATTGCCTCATACCTTAGCTGCACAGCATACGTTAGTCATATATGTTGTAGCACTACCTCTTCATTATCAATTTGCATCCTAAAAATTTGTCAGTAAATGGTGCAGTTACATGAAAAGGGTTGATTACAACCCAGGAAGAGAAAAAATTTAAAAGGTCTAGGAAAGGGAGAAAAGATGCAGCCCACAAGATTGGAAATGCAATGGGGAGTTAGGAGGGTGAAGAGATAGATCAGCTGGGCTGTTGTAGGGATGTCAGACATCACTAAGCAAAGAAGGATCTGAGCTGTCCTGGGAAGATAGTGTTGGACAAAACCAATGAATGCTGCACAGAGGGTGGAAGGAGAGAGATGTAGAGAAAGTCAAAGGTTAAAATTTCTAGTTTTCATTATATAGTGTCTCCAAAGCCTTTCAAGCAAAATGTGCTTGTTTCTGCTACAAAAGATGTGTAGGATTTTGGTCTCAACAATTTCTTCCATTGATCATTGCTATTACTTTTTTAAAAAATATTTTATTTATTTTATCTTTAGAGGGAAGGGAAGGAGAGAGGGAGAGAAATATCAATGTGTGGTTGTCTCTCGTGCGTCCCCTGCTGGGAAGTGGCCTGCAACCCAGGCATGTGCCCTGACTGGGGATCGAACTGCGATTCTTTGGTTTGTAGGCCTGAGCTCAATCCACTGAGCTACACCAACCAGGGCTCGCTATTACTTTTCTCCATCCTGCCTCCCACTCCACCTTCCTTATTCTTCATTTAAGAAGTGGAGGTCTAAGGAGAGGAGCAATAGGAGGGAAATGACTCCACCAGGAACCAAAATGAGGATAAAAACCTACAGGCCTAGAAACGTACGCTCCTTAAGTTTCATCCACATAAATTAAATAAAATATGGTACATAAAGATACTCAAATAATTATGACTACTATAATATATAAAATCTATGAGATTTTAAATCTGCTTAAAAATTTGGAAATTTATGATAATTGTGCTAATGCTGTTGATATGTATCTACCAATTGTATTTCCCGCTAAAATACGTATGAATTATTAAAGACATTAAAAAGTAGGATACTCAGTGGCTTACCCAAAAGAGACCTCCCAGCAATGTGATAGATGACTTCAAACCAGACATTATTCCCATTTGAAGTAGTAGTATGCATTTATGACTGCATCTGTCTAGTTTCACAGCTCATTAATAAGACTGTCCAAGAGGAGATTGCACTGTTATTGCTTACCGCATTTATTATCTAGGCCCCTGCAGCAGACACACATATCCCAGCATAAACAGCATAGAGTTCAGACACGTTCAAAATCAGTCAACTATCTTACATGCTAATAAGTGTCTTTTTACATCACTGGCTAAATTTACATTGTCTTGAATTAGGGGGAGCTGTGAGCACACAAATATATGAGATGAAGTGTTGCTTCAGAATGGGAAAAAGGAGTGAAAAGGGCCTGGTAAATACCCACTTTTCCCACTATCAGAGGATAAAGGCTAGTGAAAGTGGAAAGCCTTAAGAAGCACCTGGTGCAAAGTTTAATACTGGCCTCAAATGGTTGGGAAAATAAAAGCTGATAACCATCAAGTCTAGATCTTAACAGAGAGATTAATCTTGAGTCAGTTTGTAATACATGCTTTTTGTTTTGTTTTGTTTTGTTTAGTGTTGGTTTTTTATTTGTTTTGTTTTAAGAGTAGGGATGCCTGGCACCTGAACTTAACATGAACCAGGTGAGCCACAAGTTAATTATCTGTTTTCTGCCTTGAGTTTCAAGGGCAGTGCCTGGGAATCCCTGAGAAGGTTACAGGAAATGGCCTGGTGGGTGTAGCTTGAGAGGGCTGGGTGGACAGTGAACTGCATTTCTTTTCCCATCAGTGTCTAAATTTGTCTCCATTGTTTCTTTTTTTCTCTCTCCTACTAAAATGGGACTTGAGCCCAGTGAGGGACAACAATATCTTAACAGAGAACTCTGAGCATCGAAGACAGGGTCATCTGCATTGTCTGCACTCCATGTGCAACAGAGATTACCCCCAGAGAAAACAAAAGAACTACGCAACAGAAACAGCCACAGTCAGTAAACAAGAGAAACGTGACTGCTGGAACAGACGTCTTCCTGCAGAGCCAGAGTGGGTGAAAAATAATTGTTATTCTCCCACCCTACCCCCATCATAGGCCTATTGCCAAGAAAAAGAGAATCCGGACAGCTAGGTTTTCCTAAGTTTCAGGTTACTCCTAGGGAGTGAGTTAAAGACCTTCAGAGGGTGGGGAAGCAGAAATTTAATCAACACAGTCTCGTTGCACTAAAGGGAACCCCAGCAGCCTGCAAGTATTAATACAACTTACAGTAGTTTTATTATGAGTGGGAGAAATCTGATTCAATATATAATAGAGGACAGTGTAGTCTAGTATTTTTCAATTATATGGGATATAAGACTTACTAAATCAATAGCACGTAAGTCAATGACCCAGATGATATATATTTACTGTAGTTGAATATAGCAAATAACTTTTCATTCAACAAACAGTTCTCTATGCCAGGTTTTTAACTCAGCAGTAGGCTTAAAGTCTGGTGTTAGATCTCTCAGTAGCTTTGCAAATATGAGCACTAGTGATTTGAAGAATCTCATATCTAAAAACATGATATCCACAAAAGTTTAAAAGAGTACAAACTAAGTAAACAGCTAGAACAGGCACAGAATCACAGAAATTGAGATCACATGGAAGGTTATTCAGTGGGGACGAGGAGGGGGAGAATGGGGGAAAAGGTACACTGAATAAGAAGCATAATTGGTAGGCACAAAATAAACAGGGGAGGGTTAAGAATACTAAGGAAATGGAGAAGCCAAAGAACTTATATGTATGATCCATGGACTTGAACTAAGGAGCGAATGCTGGAGGGAGGGGAGGTGCAGGGCAGAGGGGGATAAAGGGGAGAATAAAATGGGACAACTGTAATAGCATTATCAATAAAATATACTTAAAAAGAGAAAAAGATAAAAAATATTAAAAAATAAAAGATCATATTATTTCTTGATTTTGGATATTCATAGCAAGAACAAAACAAAACAAAAACATTGTAAAAGTCTTTGGAGATTATAATTTACAAGATTGAAATAATGCAAGTAGCCACAGACTTGGGTCTTTTGGCACTTTAAAGATAACCATGCATTTTAATAGCCTCAATCACTCTTGTAGCATCTTGAGAAATAAAGACAGGGATCACAGAACTGAGGATGACTCAGACACACCAACTGAAACTGCCAATATCCTGGCTTCATTGCAGTTGAGCACATCTCAGCTCCCTTCTCCTGTGTTTGCTGATGCTATCATTCCTGAAAGTAAGTTATGCACCATAAGCTGCTCCTAAACAGCTAATGGAAAATTGACAGGTTAAAGACAAAGAAGATGTTTATATTCTTCCCCAAAGTGAAATTTGTAAAAAAAAAAAATTAATGTTGTTTTTACAGCCATTCAACTCCTTTCATTTAATTTATTGGGCAGTATAATTTATGAACTCAAACGATGAGGTTGGCATGTAGCATATGGGAGAATTAAAGGAGGGAATGAATGCATGTGCAGACGGTGATGGTAAGTAAGAGGACAAAGGCTACCAAGATGTGCTTTTTCATAATGTTATTATGGCTCATTTCAAAATCCCTTAATCAAATTCCCAATCTTCATCTCATTAAGCACCTTTTCCAGATGCCATGGAAGTAAAATACTTGGCAGTAATGGCTCTCAGTCATTTTACATCTACTCATGTGACTGCAATAATATTGTTTCCCTTTGATTTTTGCAGAGGTATGTTGAACCTGTCATCATTAGGTATTTGGAAAGCAATTTGCAGCCTCTTGACAGTTACCTTGTCTTCAAGATCTAGAGGGGTGTGCAAATGAACATGGATTGATGAGGCCCAAGGCAAGCAGAGGACATGCTTTCAAAATACAGCAAAATACACATTAAAGTAATTTTACATGAGTGTTGAAATTTAAGAGATAATATCAGAAAACAAATTTTACTGGTATCCTAAAATAAGAAGTAGGTGGTTTCGTTGGAATGCAGGTTAAGGGAAATTGTACATTATCCCCTCGGAACCCTGATGGATTTGTTTTTTCCTTCTCCATCAGCTTCATCCCAGGACTCAGTGAAACCAAGACTTAGGAGGCAATGAGAAGAAAAAGAACACCAAAAAACTTAGGAGAGAATATACATCAATATCCACCTGATCTCAGGATAATTTCTTAGAATAAAACCAAGAAAAAAGATTTTTAAAATATTGATACTTTTGCGTGCAATATACTAGATACTGTTGTATGCACTTAACAAATACCAATCAATTTAATCTTTCTAACAAAGGATGAGATATGCCATATATTAACCCCATTTTACAGCAGAGAAAACCAAGGCTCCGAGAAATGATATGATGTGCTCAAGATGATATTGTTCATAAAGGACAAATGAAGGTTTTTAACCCTTAATATTTTGGCTTTTGAGTAGAGCCTTAAGCTCCTTGAAACCCATGCTTGGATTTAAAAAACAAATCTATAAATTTTATAAAGAGCAAACAGAAAAAATATTACAAGAGAGCAGGTTGTTATTCTTAGAAGAGTCTAGATCAGTGGACTGCAACTCTGACTACAGAATTACCTGGGAGGTTTAAAAGTACCAATACTAGTATCCCAGTCCAGGCCAATGAAATTGGAATTACTGGGGAGGACTGTGGTATTGATATCTTTATTAAAAGCACCACAGGTGATTTTAATGTACAGCCAAGGTTGAGAATGACTGAGACAGATCAAGGGAAATATATAATATCATTTTATTTTTATAAAAAAGAAAAACAATGAGCATTAATAAATGAATCACAAAAATTTTTCAGGTGGATGATAAATGATTACTCTCACATGTAAGCAGAGATTTATGGTCTCATACAATGGGACATAATTTAGTTTCTATAAAATTAACAAAAAGTGTTAACATTTTTATAACAATAATGATAATTTTTTTTATATCAAAAGAAGTATATAAAAGGTCTCTAATTTGGTATATCCTTCCTAAAAGTATTTAAAGAATATGAATTAAAACATTAAAATTGATTCTACTTCTCAGAATCTATCTTACAGAAATAGAGATGGGCACATTCACAAGCACATCCGTAACAATATTATTTATAGTGGCAAAAATGAAAACATTGTTCATGCCAAACATCAGGAAAGTAAACAAATACATTATTGGTACATTGGTCTTTGAACCACAAAGTGGACTTTGTGTGAGGCATTACAGAGTCCTCTTCTTAAGGAGGAGACATATCTGTGGTATAATATTATGCTGAGAAAAAAAGATAAAACTTTCCCGTGTTGTATATGTGTAATTAAAATAGTAGAAGGAAATAAGTAAGATATTAACAATAGTTGTCTCTAGGTTAACTTTATTGATTATAATATCCATAATATCTTATGGATATAAGATATTATTTAATATATTATAATACATGATATCTTATATGTTATATCTTATATGTTATGGATATATCTTATGGATATATATCTTATGGATATAAGATGATATCTTATAATGCAATAGACATGAAAGCTGTTCAAACAAACTGGTTGACCTCTAGTGTGGGAGGACAACCATCATTCAGAAACTGGTCAGGTCACCGTGGTGAAAGATCCCACCTAATTCTGCAACTCCCAAAATGCTACTATAGCCTCAGATCTAGGGACCTGACTCACACTGCAATTCACCATGCCAAGACCCTTGAAATGAAATATTTGCCTACTATGCTTTAGGCTTATGGGCCACTTCAGCTCTTCATACCTTATGTCATATTAATATTAAAAGGTAAGTAAATATGCAGGTATTCTCAAAGGTCTAGAAGCAGAATCTATATCATTGGATCACATTTCCCAACAATTTTGAACATATTTATGCAAGTTATAAATGTAAGCCAATCAGCATACATGAATCAGCACTCTATTCTCAAGCTGCATATTAATTCCACTTGCTATAAATTCTGAGATTTGTTGATGCTTCAGATCTTAGGAGGCATGTTGCTCCCTCTATGTTTGAGCATCAGCTGGTGCTCATGACCTCTGCAAGTTGAATGCTTCAGTGTATATACACACACACAGAGTCATACACACAAATATATCCTTATATATCTTGCTGGAATTCATCACTTAAAGAACCTTTCTTCCTGAAAGGAAGGGCTGCCCTGTCTTGCCTGAGCCTATTCAGCCTGTAGTAATATCCCATCAGGATTAACTGTAGGGCACTACCCAATTCAGTAGATGCAATCTAGATAAAATGACTATCACAATAGGAAGCTAGAGCAAAGGAAGCACACAGAGAGAGTTAGATGGAGCCTCCATTTTGTGTGTGTGTCTTCCACATTAACAAGTGTCAAATGAGAGGTAGCTAATAGTCAATAGCATTAGGAGCCCCAAGGATAGCATGCTTCCACAGGCAATCACACCTCTTATAAGAACACCTGTGGCTTGACTACCTTTTTAGAACCTGGACTCATTTGTTCGGTTCACTATTTAGACACAGGAGGCTTTCACTCTCCTGGTTGCCTCATGGCCCTCCCCTGCTTTCCTGAACATTTTTGTGCTCACACATCTGAAAGGATTGTGTAGAAATAATGTAGAAATGATGTAGAAATATCTTGGTGGGCATGGTCACACATCATCGTCATTGCTGTAAGAAAAATAAAGCTGCCAGTCCCCGTTATAGCTTGCTGCTCTTGCTGCTTTCATAAATGATCCAAAAGGAGGGCAAGCCTATTTCTACTGCAAAGAAGGCACAGCGGGTTGTAGAAATGTTTTGAGATGGTGAAGCACATAATGCTGTCCAGCTGTGGAATGCTGAGAACAACGGCTAAGGAATGGCCTGACAAATCGCGATCTGGGAGGCTGGCTCTTCACTTAAAGATGCACTATATGTGGCTTCTAAGTGGTTTTTAGAGTTTGAACAAGTCTGTATGAATATGCTTTACAGTAGGAATTAAATTCCCACTTCACATAGTAACCTACAATGTATTGACTTCTCTGGGCTCAGAAATAAGGTCTGCACTGGGGAAGATGCCAATGAAAAATAAAATATGTCCCATCCTCAAGGAGCTTTCACCAAAACTAGAAGAATAAGGACAAGGCTAATGACAATATTGCCTTAGCTATTACTGCACTATCACCTCATTTGCTTCAGTCTCAAAAGAAGAAGAAGAAGAAGAAGAAGAAGAAGAAGAAGAAG